>JBBDGP010000367.1:6815000-6975393 GCA_037952835.1 Lithobates septentrionalis
TTCTGAGCGCGAGCTACCAGGGACAGGGGCGTTTTAATTCTCTTTTTTTTTTTTTCTTCTTTTAAGTTTATATTTTACTTAATATATATTTATTACACTTTTTTTACATTATTTTTTTGATCACTTTTATTCCTATTACAAGGAATGTAAACATCCCTTGTAATAGGAATCTATTGTGACAGGTGCCCTTTATGGAGAGATACAGGGTCAATAAGACCCTCATCTCTCCTCCAGGCTGGAAAGCATGAGATTGAGAAAAAAAAAAAAAAAAAAAAAAAAAAAATTCACCGATCTCATGCTGACAGCCGCGATCGCAGCTTTGTTTACTTCCGAGAACTCTCCATGACCTCCGACGGTCATAGAGATAACTGGTGACCATCTGGTCACCGGAAATCTCCATCATCATCCGGCGCCGGACGATTCTTTCTCTGGGCCCTCGATGGCACGGGAGAGCCCGGAGAAGCACCGGATGGTGGCGGAAGGGGGACGGACGTCCCCTCCCGTCGCCTATAAGAACGATCAAGCGGCGGAACTGCCGCTATGAGCATTCTTACCGTGCACAGAATCGCCAGGTGCAAAGAATGATATCTGAATGATGCCTGTAGCTGCAGGCATCATTCAGATATCCCCTCACAAACTCAAGGATGTCATATGACATACTGTGGTAGGGAAATGGTTAAAGCAGGGCTCTAGTCTCACAGTATTGTTTAATCCGCCTTTGGCTTGGTGGAACACTCTGATGCTTCTTTGATCACACAAGTTTTTATTGGTTAACAGAATTTTATAGAAAGGTAGAGACGGCACAAAGAACAGTATAAATACTGTTTTATCGAAATTGAGATCTCGAGTAATACAATATCAAAAAGCTAATACAATATAGGTGGTTTACCAGCAATGGTAGGGACCAATAGGTACGGCTGAGTTCTTAAAGCGATTGTAAACAATCACCTTGAAAAACCAAACCTATTCAGTTTAAAATGAAAAACATTTTTGTATAGATATAAAAACACATTATAAATAACCCCCCCCCCCCCAATTCCCTCTGTGCTCAGCTGCATAAGAGCTGGGGGGGGGGGGGGAAGAGCAGCAGCACACTCAGCATCCCATTGAGTGGCTGTGCAGGGGGTGGGGGGGCGTCAGGACAAGTCTGATCATTGGAGGAAGGCACACAGCATAGCTAGAGAACTGACCACAATGTACACTGCTGCTTAGTGTGGTCAGTTTTTAATAATTTGAAAGCAGAGGGACTGGCAGGAACACCAGTGATTTCACATAAAGGAAGCAATAAGGACAGGATACTTTTTCATACAAGTACATGGTATAGCAGGCACATATCAGGAATATAAAATGTTGGGGTAACAAATGCTTTAAGATGGGATGCAATTGCTAATGAAAACAAAAAAAAATAAAATAAAAAATACGAATGCTGAAGAATGAGAGGGTAAGAAGGGGGGAAAAAGGGGCGAAGGGATTAGAAGTCGGCAGGACCCAGTGGAGCATCCAGTTCCCCATAATGGTACCAAGAGGGAGAGAAGGGAACAGGTTAAAACCAAGATTGTTATAATCCAATCATGGGGTCCACACTAAGAAATGAAGTGGGAGTATTGTTTAGTATAGTAGTGAGCTCATGAACCATGACTCACACTTTTTCATTATGCTGCTCTTTAAATGTGCACCTCATTTTTCATTGAATGGCAATGCAGTAAGAAGACTTCATTTGTAGACACATACCTTATCACAAGACCCGATAATTGTCTTAGACAAACCCCCTGGGCTACAGGGAGCTGCTAAGCAGCCAGTTTCATCTGGATTGGAAAGGGTTACTCGCAGAGCCCACCCCATAGCTATGCGCAGTAAATAGGACTCCGGAATTACTATGCAGCAAGTATGTAGATCGTTTAGTGTCTGTGTAGCGTGATCCAGACTACAGACAGGTAGCATTATCTTTCATCTGAATAAGAAAGGATTTTCTGCAAAGAACCTTCTCTGTCCTCCCTGTTCACATTGGATCTTGGGACCTAATAATCCTCTGCAGCAAACTGTGTACTGTAAGTCATTGTGTTACTCTGTATAGAAGCACGGTTTCTCAATGAGTACTGCCAACTTAATCCGTTCCTTATTTTCTTAGGCTGCTGTATCCAATTCACTAAGAAGTATGGATAGGTAGCTTTGGTGTCTGTAACCAAAGCTTCAGCAACATAACCAGGCAACCAATATTCCCAAAAGAGGTGGTAAGCAGTGGCAGCCTACATTAAAGCTTTCATGATATTTTCTCAGTACAGGTTTCCATAAACCTTTGTAGGGTGTCACTGTTCTCCTAATCCAATGGCTTCAATGCTTCCCAAATCAGTGACCCAGAACAAGCAAGCAAATCAAGTGTTCTGACTTTACTTGCTGCATATGTGCTCTGGGACAGCAACTCAGAATATACCTAAACCAATGACAGCCAGGAGAATACCATTTTCAGAAACTGACTAGCAATAGCTCTCAGACTTGCATTTACCAGTAGCCCCAAAAATAATGACCCCCTCCCCCTCTGCATACTATTCTTAAAGTTGATCTCCATGTTTCCTGTGACTTTAGTTTTTTTTGGACCAAAGTGGTCCAAACTAAACTATTTTGCTTGCTGAACTGGCTCGAAGCTTTAGCTCCATACAGTACACAGTCCTGGGTTATGGCTGTGAGACAGACTTTCCATCTCGCACCGGGACCAAAGAATCAGTCTGAGCGACACTCAGCCACTCATAGGCAGCCTTGTATTCTGTGATTATATACAAAGCTATCTGTTTGGCAGAGGCGAAGAGGCAGGCTGATGACGTCATGCTCTCCAACTCAGCCAATCAGATGACGCTTTGTATTCACAGAATACAAAGCTTACAATGAATGGCTGAGCACATCTACAGACACACAAACAGTTCATCTCGGAAAGCGAGCCCGCACATCTGCTTTCCTTTATTTTGCACAAGTGATTTGATCAGTTTCACTGCCTTAGTAAATTACCACAGCTATTTCATCTGAGGGAAATTCTGAAAACATGACCTGTTGGGGCGCCTTGAGGACTGGAGTTGAGAAACACCGCTAGAACACATAGCCCTATCCGAACTTGCCCTAAAGCTAAAAATTAAGCCTTGCAGCAACAAATTTACCTTATCCAAAGCTTAAAGTACCTACAGATTTGCACTGCAATTTTTTCTTGCAAAACAGTGCTTTTCCTAGTTGGTCTCTAGTGCAGTGGTCATCAACCCTGTCCTCAAGGCCCACTAACAGGCCAGGTTTTATGTATTACCTTGGGGAGATGCAGACTAGAATACTGCAATCACTGAGCAGCAAATGATATCACCTGTGATGTATTTCAGTTATCTTGCAAACCTGGCCTGTTGGTGGGCCCTGAGGACAGGGTTGATGACCACTGATCTAGTGGATATACAATATTAGTGTGACCCTAAAGCCAAAACTGACAGCTCCACCATTCAGGAGGCACCATATGAGGTATTCAAAATCCTAGCAGAAATGTGCAGATGCCTTCAAGCAGCACAGCCAAGATAACAAACATGGGCATTCACTATCCAAGGAACAGTAAGAGAATGCTGGCCACACCAGCATATCTGCCCTGTGGGGCAGTGACCAGGGGGTGTTGAATTATGGCAGCAGTACAAAGCGTTTCCACTGTCAGCACCTGTCCGATATGCTGTATTTACAAATTGATATTAATGAAAGGATGGGCTTAACCATTGCAAGGAACAAGCAGAATTATGTAAAAAAAAAAAAAAAAAGATATAGGATACAGAGGTGCCTGCTTCCAAAACAGCTGGATGAAGTGTCAGGTAAAATAGGACCAAGGAGAACTGTAGAGTAGCAAAACATTTATGGACCACTTTGGTGAGCAAGGAGAAACTGGACATTGACAGAATGTGATCATAGTTCATGGACCTCTTTAGAGCTACTTATCCAGGAGTAAATTATCAGGGGTCTCGGGGGGGGGGTAAATAAAAAAAAAATTCTAATCACATTCCAGTAAATTATTGTACATTACCTCCAAATATTTGATAACAGACGGGTTGTAGTCTATAGTCTTACGATTCACAGCCTTTCGCATACGTTTGCCATCAAATGTAAGCTGCTGCATGGCCTGCTGTTGTGCATAATCAGGACGTTTATAGAAAAGCTGACGGGGAGCCTGATGTTGGAAGCGTGGCATGTGGAAGAAACGCGGGGGAGAACCAATCTCAGTTGCCATTGTGATGTTTAATGGGGGGGTGGGAGAACCTTAAACACAAACAAATAAGAAACAGTATTAGAGCGATACATTGATATGAATAGAAACTATTTGAAATAAAAGGGTCAATCAAGATAATTGTTTTTAAATGCATTTAAAGTATACATAAACCTTTACATTGTAAGACAACCCATGTAGTTTAAAATGAAAGGCAAAATGTGTGACTCACAACGCCCCCGCCCACCCCCCCCCCCTTTTTCTCCCAATTGATCACACCCTCTGTTCAAGTGCATAAGAGCCAATAGTGGGAAAACTGCAGTACACTGGTCTTTCAAGTGGATGGCTGAGTGGGGGGCCGTCAGGGCAAGTCTGATCATTTGAGGAGAGCAGGCCGAGTTCCCAGCACAGCTAGAGAACTGACCACACACTGGTGTCATGTGGTCAGTTTTGAATAGGAATGCAGACTGACTGGCAGGAACACCAGGGACTTCACACGAAGGAAGCAATACAAAGAACAGTATACTTTTTCATACAAGTACATGGTATAGCAAGCACAGGGCACCACCACCCCCCCAAAGCTACTCATATATAAACAAAGAACAAAAAACAAACACCGGCCCCTTAAGGCCGGTTTCACACTGGGGCGGTGGGTGCGTTGCTTTACCGGCGCTATTCGGCCGCTAGTGGGGCGGTTTTAACCCCTGCTAGCGGCCAAAAAAGGGTTAGCCTCCCACAAAGCGCCGCTACAGCGGCGCTTTGCCGGCGGTATAGCCGCGCTGCCCCATTGATTTCAATGGGCAGGAGCGGTTTAGGATCGGTGAATACACCGCTCCAAAAGATGCTGCTTGCAGGAGTTTTTTTTCTGTCCTGCAAGCACACCGCTCCAATGTGAAAGCCCTCGGGGCTTTCACACTGGAGACACAGCGGCTGTTTCAGGGCGCTTTGCAGGTGTTATTTTTAGCGCTGTAGTGCCTACTAAGGCCCCTTTCACACTGGGGCGTTTTGCGTGTGCAGGGCGCCGGACACACAGCTGCTATGAGAAGCATGATGTGTTTGCAAACAAGAAGCTCTATTGGCTTCCTTTAGAAAGACCTTGGGGTGCTGAGCTCTGCACCCTGAACACTCCCTATATAGCATAGTTTCCTGCTGTGGTGTGCCATTAGCGGGTCCTGTGCCTTCACTTCCAGCTTTACTTACTAATCTTAGCCACCCAAAGGTGGATGACAGGCGACTTGTGTGAGCTGCGAGTACGAGGAGGGAGAGGGGAGACCTCTGATGTAAAGAAGGACTCTGATGGGCACATTATATTATGTGCCCCCAACAGAGTCCTCCTTTACATCTCATCAGAGTCCCTCTTTACATCAGGACACCTGGTTTAAAGGGGGATGCAGATGGAGACACCTGTTGTAAAGGGGGGCACCTGCTATAAAGGGGGGCTCTGATCGGGACACCTTATGTTAAGTGGTTTTATTTTTGACAGGCAGTGTTTTATCTAGCAGTAATGATCATACATAAATCACTTGATAAATGAGCATTTACATTCCCGCATTACTAACAGTTGAAATTTTTGAGTTTGTTTGCGCCCCCCCCCCCCAAATTTTGAACACCAGCCGCCGCTGAGCATGCACATACAAGCAATCCATAAAAACCATTCCAGATATAGCAGTGCCTAACACTAGTAGCACACAGAACATGTAACAAAACAGCAGTAAAATACTAACCATAAGCACATTCATACATCATCCACAGTAAATTCCATCATACCCCAAATCCAACTCCACAATAATTCATTACTCTTAAATTTAATAGGTATAGCAATACAAATCTGTACAGTGACACTGGGCATAAGGTTTAGCCAGGGTTGCCATATTTTACACAACTTCCAGAGACAGACCTAGCATAGATGAGTTTGCATTTTGTTAAGTATTCATGTCGTATGGGATGTCGAATGGGCTGCCAGTAGATAGCTCGCATCCCTCTCTTTGCTGATGCATTGATTACACAGCACAACTAGAGACTGCACAAGGATAACATCCACCACTTTACTCTGCTCTGAGCTTGCACACCTGTGAGATTGGAGCTCTCTGTGCCGTTGTCTTGCCGAGAAAGTTCCCTCGGCAGATAAGGACCCCCCCTGTACTGCGCAGGCACAGTACGAACTACTATCAGCCGCCGGAGATAGCCGAAGCTCAAAATCTTCAATCAACTGTACACGGCGCCTGCGCCCTAGGTCCAGGTTCCTTTCCCACCATCCAAGTGGACCTAGAGGGGGAATACAAAAAGAGCCGAGCGAATCGAGGCCGCGCCCGAAGTGTGGCGAGCAAAGCGAGCCCGCAAGGGGCCCTCTTACAGGCGCCGTGTACAGCTGATTTTCACCTATTCACCTTCGGCTATTTCCGCCGGATCCTACTGCGCAGGCGCAGTGCCTGCGCAGTAGAGGGGGGTCCTTATCCGCCGAGCGGAACTTTCTCAGCAGAACACCGTCTCTAGCCACAGAACAGAAAATGGAGTGTAGACCGTTCCAAATTAACAAAGGGGCTTGTACCCTTTTCTTGATTAGTAGCAACATCTACTACAAGTTGTCAATTTATAAGTGTTGTGCAAGCCTTTGTTAACCCCAGGCCCCCAATATATTTTTAGCTACAGGACAACAATGATGCCTATTGACTATTAACTTTTGGGTCCCTCAGCAGTGACCCGAGTTTGTCACATTTCATGCATTTTTCATTCTACAAAAAAACATGAAAGTGATTGTAAAGGCTCGTTTTTAAAAAAAATGTAAAACAAACATGTCATACCTCCACTGTGCAGCTCGTTTTGCACAGAGTGGCCCCGAACACCTGGGGTCCCTCGACAGCTATCGCAGCTCCTCCCTGCATCAGATAACCCCCTAGGAGAAGCGCTCTCCCGGGGGATTACGTTGCGGGCATGCTCCCAAGTCCAGCAATCGGTGTCCATAGACACAAATACCGGACTCAGCCCCGCTCCCGGCACTAGCGTCATTGGATTTGATTGACAGCAGCGGGAGTAAATGGCTGTGATGCTATCAACCTATCCAATCAAGAGCTGGGTCTCCATGCAGAGAGGGACAGCGCGTCTCCACTGAGGGAAATACGGGGCTCAGGTAAGTAAAACAGGGAGGGGGGGGGGGGGGCGGTCACTGCCAGAAGTTTTCACCATAACGCATTAAGGTGAAAAAACACGAGGGTTTACAACCCCTTTAACCTCTTCCCGCCCAAGGTACGTCATATTACGTCCTTGACTTTGTGCGTGTATATCTGAATGATGCCTGCAGCTGGTTGAAAACAAACATCGATTTGACCCCAATAATGATTAGAAAAATTGAAAGAACATTCTTAAAATGAAAATTTTTTTGAAGGAAGACATTGTTTTTGTATGATCGGCATAAGTGACAGCAGGCAGATTTTATCAAGCCACCTGCTTATGACAAGGGAGTCTGTCATACAGAACATTACAGTTCTATCTCAAAAGCAGCGAAACAGTCTTTTCTATAAATAAATAAAAATCTGATCTCCGAGTCTGATGATATTTACCAAATTCAATCTCTGCCTGTTATTCTCAGAGTGGATTAGATATTTTGCTTCCCAACCATATAGTTGTTTATTTATACTTACCACTGCATAGAGATATTTAAGAATAAATTGCCTTTTTTTTTTAAACTTAACATATTAAACTAAATTATACACCACACCAAGGTTATCTGATTAATCAAAACAAATCGGCCAACTAATCAATTATAAAAATTGTTAGTTGCAGCCCTCGGAAAAAAAAAAAGAAAAAAAAAAAACTCTTCAATGAACTTAAAAAACAAAAAAAAAAAACAAAAAAAAAAAAAGTTAATCCAATTTTTTGTAGAATGTGAAAGCCGATGTTGAGCCCAGAAACATGATCTTTATTCTAAGCAAAAAAAAAATCACGATTCTCATTTTTTCCACAGAATCGTGCAGCTCTACAAACATAAGACAGCAAAGCATTGCAGCATGTATAAACACTGGCTGTTGCATTTGTAGCTTAAGGGCAAGGTTTATGTAATGCGAATATTTTTTTAATAGATCAGAATGCAGCAGTAAGCTATGCCATGGGCCCATGCACACAATGTGCAAAGTCCTGCAAATAAGATATAATTCACCGTTATATGCATGTAAACATTTGTGCTAAAATGTTTACCTGCATAAAGCGTTTAGCGTAAATGTACACTTGTGGTTCTAAATAGCAAGGACACTATGAGCAGACACCGCCTGCATCCTAGTAACTAAGGAAGGACGGAGCGAGTTCAGCCAGTAACTAATTATTAGCACAGAAGTCTAAGATATTTTTGTAAGCATGTGCAATTACATGAGCACAAGTGGTCATGGACATGTGGTCCTGCAAGGGCTAGAGAGTGTCCTCTACTGAAAGGTCAATTTTAAGGCAGGTACATGAAAAAAAGTTATGTGCAGAATACTTGATAAGTAATTTACCTAATCAACATGTATTTTAATAGAGAGGAGATTTTTAAAATGTAAGACTAATCGGTTTCCCACTGTATGGTAAAATAATGGTCGGGTGGGACCGCTCTCTTTCTGAGAGGACATCATAAGACATCCTCCCATTTTGGTCATCAGGGGCGCGCAGTGTGCCGATTGGTGATCACTCAGACACAGCTCATCACCAATCAGGGTAAAGAGTCAACAACGTTGGCTCTTTACCATGTGATCAGCTGTGTCCAATCACAGCTGATCACATGTAAACAAAAGGTCGGTTATCGGCATTTCCGTTCCCCAGCGCTGTCCGTGTAAGAAGAACCGATAATCGGCATTTCTGTGACAGGGGACATGAATTTAATCAGGGCACTGACCATTAGCGCAGCCCCATCTGTGCCAATCAGTGTCCATCAGCGCAGCCGCATCAATGAAGAAGAAAAATTACTTATTTGAAAATGTTATAACAGAAACAAAAAGTTTTTTCACCCCAAAATTTTCAATCTTGTCTGTTTAGCAAAAAAATAAAAGACCCAGTCGCGATTAAAATACCACCAAAAGAAAGCTCCATTTGCGTTAAAAAACAAAACAAAAAAACACAACTTTCATTTGGGTATAGCATTGCATGATTGCATAATTGCCATTCAAAGCTGAAAATTGACCTGGGTAGGAAGGGGGTGAAAGTACTACTTTCTCATACAAAGCTAGTGCTAAACAAACAGAACTGGAGGCAGCCAACAGCTCAAGAGACCTTACGCCTGAAGTCAGCATTAGATGAGGCCATGTGTAAAAGACCAGATGACACCCCTCCAAAACTGGGAAATAGAAGCCCAATGCAGAAAGGCCCAAGAGTCTTTTTCAAACCTAGTAGAGAAGGGGTGTCAAACTCCATTTAATTGCGGGTTGCATCAGTATGGTTGCCCTCAAACAGCTGTTTGTATCTGGAGTGCGCTGAGTGCAGAGTTTAGGGGTGCGCTACGTGCAGGGCTCAAGCCCAACCCCCAAAGCTTCCTCACATCGCTCTCCTACCTTGCCCATCACTAGTAGTTCCCTGTGTAGGCTGCTTGGACATGCTTGGAGATCTGTCCCCGCCGTGAGTGCATGCAGGGATCTAAGTTTCGGGAGCCAAAGCTGTCCTTTGTAACATAGGTTTCTGTGTTTACAAGTGACAGGCAGGAGCAAAGGGTGAGAGCTGGAGGTGACAGAATAGAGTTCTGCCTGCTGGACTAGGTGCAAGGACCACATGACAAGGCCTGGCAAGCCAGATTTGGCCTACAGGCATTGTGTTTGTGTGTAGGGTGACTTGACAGAAGGTGCAGAACTTTTTCTTTAGGACCATAAGGCTGAAGGATTATCAGCCTAAGCCACCGTGAAATGGTCAAGTAAGATACTAGTTTCCGGTTATAGGGACACATCAAGAGAAAAAAAAAAAAAAAAAACACAAAAAAACAAAAACACACACACACACACCACTATAGTCAGTCTTTGATCCAGTACCTTTTAACTAAAGCTAATAATTGCTCAGGTCACAGCCATTAACAAGTGCAATGGCTGGCAATAGTCACAAAAAAAAAAAAAAAAGAAGAAGAACAAAAAGCAGCACCAATTGCAGGCTCAGATTTACCAAATGGTTCTGACACTGCTGCTAGGTCACTGATAAAGGCACGTCAAGCACAACCATATGGCCGCAAATGTTTGCAGGGTTGAACACCAATGTAGTGAAAACAATCACAAGATTGCTTCAGCAGGCTCTCTTGTTGTTTGAGGGGGGGGGGGGGGGGGGGAGAATAAAAAAAAATAAAACTCACTCTTCTAATTAGGGATGTGGCTGTGTTCAAAATAATCCCAATCACATTAAGGCCTCATGCACACTGGACGTTATAAAAATGCCAGTAGCATTAGCTGTAGAAAGATTTTTGCAGGGCTTTTTTTTATTTATTTTTTTTATTTATTTTTTTAAGCAAAACTACACCCACAAAAGCTTATGGTTTAAAAAAACACTGATAAACGATGAATAACCGTTTTTTCAGCTATTATCAGAGTTAGAGTGTTTTTACAGCTGGAAAAACTTCTTAAAACCCACTAGTTCTGGGGGGTTTTCCCAGCCAGAAAACGCTGCTGCCAAAAAACTGCCGATAACAGTCGATGTGTGCATGGACACATAGGATAACATGCTGGGGAGTTTAAAAAAAAAAAAAAAGCCAAAACCAGCAGCTGTAAAAACATCCAGTGTGCATGAGACCTTACAACTGAAGAGTACAGTATCGGTCGGGGGAGGGGTACAAACATTTTCCAAGGCATTAGGTATACTATGGAAAACAGTGAAGCTGGTCATCAACAAGGGGAAAATATGGCATGACAGTGACATTACCAAGAACGTGGCAACAATCTCCCATATTCTTAATTTATCTGGGCTGTGGGGTAGGGTGGCAAGATGGAAGCCTTTTCTAAGAAAATCATCCAAGCCGGCTAATTTTTGCAAAAATTTACATCAAGTGTGCCAAACGCATGTGGGAAAACGTAACCTAAAAAGCAACTGTGCCTGGACTGGATCAGACAGGTGCTCTCCCAGAATCTATGGAGGAAGCTATTATAGTTCTAATTCCCAAACCTGGTAAAGACTCGCAGGAATGTGCATCCTTCAGGCCAATATCTTTACTCAACGTCGATGCAAAAATTCTAGCAAAAATTCTAGCTAATCGGTTGTCGTCGGTTATATCCACCCTGGTCCATGTCGACCAGTGTTTATGCCGGGCGAAGGTACCGACATAAATCTTAGACGCCTTTTCCTAAACCTTTCTTTCGGTCATGATACTGCAGGATCTCGGGTGATTGCCTCCCTAGACGCCGAAAAGGCGTTTGACTCTGTAGAGTGGTTGTACCTTTGGGGGGTGTTACAGCACTTTGGGTTTGGACCCAGATTCATACGCTGGTTGCAACTACTTTACAGAGCTCCCAAAGCTAGGGTACGCACTAATGACCGAGTGTCAGACGCTTTTTCTTTACACAGGGGCACCCGTCAAGGATGCCCCCTATCCCCTAGTTTGTTTGCCTTGGCCCTGGAACCACTAGCAATTTTAATTCGTGAGTCACAAGAAATTAAGGGAATCCGGGTTGGCAATCTGGAAGAGAAAATATCCCTGTATGCGGATGATGCGCTACTCTATCTAAATGACTCTGGACCCTCGTTGTCTGCCGCCCTGGTGTTATTTGATAGATTTGGTGCGTTATCAGGCATCCGAATCAATTGGAACAAATCGGTCCTTTTCTCACTGGATATGCAGTCCCAAGGCCTTCACAACCATACATCATTACAGTGGGTTAGCGAATTCAGGTATCTTGGGGTCAAGGTATCTAGGGATGTTGCCCAATATTATGCACTGAACCTGCTCCCATTGCTTAAACTTCTAAGGGAGAAATGCCAGTCTTGGTCCGGACTTCCATTGAACTTACTAGGCCGCATAAGTATCCTCAAAATGGTTATCCTACCTAAGTTTAATTATTTTTTCCGGAACAGTCCGATTTGGATACCGCAGAGCTTCTTTCAAGAAATTGATAAATGCATTACCGCTTTTATATGGAATGGTTCCATACCTAGACTGGCAAAAACCACACTCCGCGCACCGACACAACTGGGGGGATTGGCCCTCCCGGATTTCCGGGTGTATTACTGGGCAGCTATGCTGGTCACTGTATACTGGTGGTTTGCGGCGAGTAAATCTAACGCTGCGGTTTGTGTAGAGGCAGCCTGGCTAGGCTCCCTACAGGAACTACAAAATTTGGCGTATAGAGGAGTGGGAGCTTATAAAAACCTCCCCGCCCCAACTAAGGCAACGATAAAGGTTTGGATTGCAGCTAGACGTCGGTTCCTCATAGTGGGCCAATGGTCACCGGTCCAGCCTCTCTGGGGAAATCCCAACTTACCTCATTTTAGGTCAATACCAGACCCCCAGGTGTGGGCAAGAGTCGGCATTAAGACACTAAGGGATATTATGCCTACGGGTACACTGATGTCATTTTTCGCAACTAGCAAGGAAATATGAGCTACCTGGGTGGATGTTCTTCCGCTATGTTCAGCTGAGGCATGCAGCCAGGGCCCAATTCCAAACACAGCCTACTCTGAAATTGGACCCCGTAGAGAATTTATTGTCCTGTGAAGACCTAATAAAGCCACTTTCGGCTTTATATGGTATTTTACTTCCAATTGACAACGTAAAAATGGATAGACTATGGGAACAATGGAAGGCTGATATTCCAGTGTTAGAGAGAGAGGATTGGGAGGACAGTCTTGAACAGAGCCCCAAGCTGGTTATAGCTGCAGGAGATAAACTTATACAGACCAAATTCCTCCATAGGGTTTATTTTACCCCGGTTCGTATGTCTAGAATATATCCAGATAGAGATCCACGACGCATCCGGGATCATATTTACACATGTTCTGGGAATGTCCTAGGTTGTCAAACTTCTGGGAGGGAGTATTTGATCATTTAAACGTTCGCCTGGACTTGAATGTTCCCGTGACGCCTGAATTAGCCTTACTGGGTATACATGATGATGATGATCAGAGAGCGCATCATAGTAAATTACTAATTTCATATTTGCTCTTTTATGCTAAGAAAGAGATACTGTGTAAGTGGACCTCCTCTGTCCCCCCGGATGTAGCTACCTGGGAAAATAAAGTAAATGCTGCTCTGCCACTATATAAGTTGACGTACATTAACCGGGGATGCCCATGGAAATTTGACAAAGTTTGGTCATCATGGGCATCGATCTAGACAATGGGACACTGTCAGTAGAGTGGAGGATATGCTGATTGACCCCTGCTTTCTTCTGGTATTTCTGGTTTCCGCTGCCTCCCCTCCCCCCCCCCCCTCCGGGGTTATGTTCCCTATTGGTTTTTCCCCTTCCCTGTTTTCTCCTCCCTCCATTACTCCAATATATGGCCCCTGAGCAGGGAATAACGAAATACACCGCATTTGATGTTTATGGTCTTAGATTTCCTCTTTTCTTGACATTGGTTTACGGTATATGCTTTGTGTGAAATGCTGACAAACCTGTACTAAATATACTTCTTGTATAACAAAATGTGATTATATAATATTGTAAATGTTAATTCTACAATAAAGCACTCCTGGTTGTAAAAAAAAAAAAAAAAAAAAAAAAAAAAAAAAACGCAACTGTGCAGTGCTCCTACCCAGGAAACACAAAAATCAACCAAAATCACCATATGTGCATTATAAAAACAATCACATTCATCAGCATTATCCTAGAAAGTAACTACAGTATGCGCAACACAATATTATGTGTTGCGCCTCAAATATCCACCATCATTCTGGGCGATTTTAAAAGTATAAGGACTCTTTCACACGGGGCAGATCAGTCATGATCCGCCCCGTGAACATCCGCTTGCTCAGCGGGGATCCCTCCGCCGATCCCCACTGAGCAGGAAGATGACAGGTGCATCGCTGCACACTGTGCAGCGACGGACCTGTCAGAGCGCCGCTCTCCCCTATGGGGGGATCGGATGATGACGGACCGTAGTGTCCGTCGTCACCCGATCCGAAAATGGATGGAAAAGTAGGTTTTTCCTCCGTTACACGTTTCGGATCGGAGCGGGTCGGATGTCAGCGGACATGTCACCGCTGACATCCGACGCTCCATAGGGATGAATGTATGTCCGTTTTTCATCCGAAAACGGCAGGATGAAAAACGGACATACGGATCGTCCATGTGAAAGAGGCCTAACTAAAAGGCAAAAAAATTCTCAGTATTGGATGGAGTGGGGAGAGATTGGAATACCTGTCAGTTTTTACCTCCATTTAGGGAGATGCATCCTCTCTCCATTTGTCCTGTTCATTATTGAAAGTAAAGGAAATCCCAAATTTTTGGATTGTTCCCAGAAAAGAGGGAAAAATTTTCCAATGGGTAAATTGGGGGTCCCCAAAGAATTCCCTTACTGTGCAGGGATTTCCTCTCACTTCCTGTTTGGCTATCGGGCAGGAAGGGAAATCTCAGCAATAGAAAACAGATGAAGATTGCTCTATCCAAAAAAAAAAAAAAAAAAAAAAAAGAAGTTTTGCCTATAGTTCTACTTTAACATCCCCACTAATGTTAACAGCCCAGCTACATCCCAACTTTAAGTTAAAAGCGATTTTTTTTTCCCAAAAAAAAACAAAAAAAAAAAAAACTTTACAAAACATGCTATACTTACCTGCCCTGTTGCAGAAGATTGGCACAGAGCAGCCCAGATACTCCTCTTCTTGGGTCCCTTGTCTGTGCTCCTAGCCCCACAGCAAGCAGCTTGCCTATGGGGGCCCTCAAGCTGAGTCACAGCTCCCTGTGTCCCTTCTGACACAAAGCTGCGGCCCGGCCCCGCTTTATTCCGATTGGCTGACTGACAGCAGCGGGAGCCAATGGCACCGCTTTGTCTTGGCCAATCAGGTGGGAGAGTCTTGGATGGCCGGGACACTCGTGGACATCGTTGGAAAGAGTGGGCTCTGGTAAGTATTAGTGGGTGCTGAGGGGGGCTGCTGCACACAGAATGCATTAAGGAAGAAAAAAAAAAAACCTGAGTTTACAACCCCTTTAATCTTATTCTTTGATCTAACACAATGGACACAGTCCTCCACTCACTTTGATGGCAATACCCTTGACCTTGTTTTCTCCCAACTTTGCACCCCCCACAACCTCACCAACACCCCCATCACTTTCACAATGTCCTAGTCTCCAACCACCTGTCCCTCCAAGCAGAAAACAATTACCGGCAGAAACCTTTGCTACTTTAATCCTTCTCTTTTCTACTCTGCAACTGACCACCTCTCCATGACAAAATCTCACCCCTAGTCTTGCCCTGACCTCACCATGTTCGTCTACAACAGTTAACTTTCAGCGACACTGGATTCTCTTGCTCCTCTCACTACACTAAACATTACAACCTTGGCAGACTGACAACACCAGAAACCTTGAGACATAGCAGCGCACTGGAGCGATTGTGGTGTAAAACCAAATCCCAGCATGCATTCACCCAATATAAATATGCCTTCTTAAAATACAACCCCTCCCTTCATGCTGCCAAACAAGCGTACTTTGTCCTCTAGTCCTTGTCTTTTTCTCTACTTTTAACTTTCTCCCCCACCATCTACACGCAGTAACTCAAATCACTGCTCACGAGATTGCAAATTACTTCAAAAACGAGATTGATGCAATTTGTGGGGGCTGTCTGCAGACATCAATCCCACTTAACATACCCTGTACAAAACCATTCGCAACAATTTCCTCTTTTGACCTTGCTACTACCGAAAAGGTCTCAGAAGCCCGTCTCACCACCTATCCCCTGGATCCTGTTCCCTCCCAACTACTAGTCACCCTCTTCTATCCTATGCTCCCTCACACACATCTTCAAACCTCTCCCTCCCCTTTAAAAGATGCTCCGATCATCCCCATACTTAAAAAGCCCTCACTGGACCCCACCAGCCTGAACAACTTAAGACCCATCTCCTTTGCCCCTGTTTGCATCAAAACTGTTACTATGCTTAGTCTACAACCGTCTGAGCTCCTACCTCACCAACAACTTTCTTAATCCCTTACAGTCCGGCTTTCGCTTACTACACTCCACTGAAACTCACTAATACTCCATACACCTACTACTAGTAGACCTCTCTGCTGTCTTTGATACAGTTGACCACCCCCCTCTTCCAAAAATAAAAAAATAAAATAAAAAAAACCACACCTCTACTCTTGGCCTTCAAGTCTCTGCTCCTACCTATCACAGCGCGCCTTTAGTACTAGTTCACACCAAACGCAGTTCCGTGCACCTTTTTTCTGCACAAAATGCATGTAGTGTTTTCCATGTATTCCAATGGCTCTAGTTCACACCATGCAGTCAGTTTCTGCACCGGAAATTGAATGCATGGTGTGAACTAAAGCCATTGGAATACATGGAAAACATTGTGCATGCATTTTTAGTGCAGAAAAAAGTGCACAGAACTGTGTCTGGTGTGAACTAGCACTTGGTGTTACCTATAACCGTTTCCTCCTCTCCCTCTTTCTGTAGGGGTACCGCAAGGTTCTGTCCTTGGACCCCTCCTCCTCCTCTCCATTTATACCTCCTCCCTCAGTGATTTCATAAACTCCCATGGCTTCCAGTAACATCTCTATGCTGATGACACAAACCTATTGCTCTACTCACCTCACTCCTTCAGTCTCCTCTCCCATTACTAACATATTAACCAATATATCAGCATCCATTTCACCCAACTTCCTCAAACTCAATCTTTCAAAAACCGAGCGCATGATTTTTCCTCCTGCCCCCGACTTCTCCATCATAATATCAATAATAGAACCATCAGTCCCTCCACTCATGCCAGGGTGCTAGATGCAATCCTGGACTCTGACCTGTGCTTTCAGCCCCAAATCCAATCGCTGTCCAAATCTTACAGACTGACTCTGTAGCATTACCAAAAATATGCCTTTTAACCATTGAAACAACTAGGCAACTTATTCACTCCCTTGTTATCTCTCGCCTTGACTATTTTAACTCCCTCTTCATTGGCCTACCTCTCTGCAAGGTATCCCCTCTTCAGTCTATCATGAATGCCGATGCCATACTCATCCATCTTACCAACCCTCTCTGCCAATCCCTACACTGGCTTTCCATTGCCCAACAAATAAAATTCAAAACAAAAAACATTCAAAGCCATTTACAGCTCTACCCCGAGCTACAACACCAAGCTTATATCTAAATATCACCCAAACCATCCTCTCCACTACTCTCAAGACCTCCTGCTCTCTAGCTCCCTTGTCTCCACCTCCCATGCTCATCTCCAGAGCCTCTCCCATTCACTTTTAGGAAATACCCGAAAACTCTTCAGGGAGGCTTATCCTGCCTTCAGCTAACAACTAAATCTTCTACTTACCTTATCAGTTCATTTATAGTTACTACCCTTTGTTTCACCAGCCCTTTCCTATTAGATTGTAAGCTTGCAGGAGCAGGACCCTCCTAACTCTTGAATTGTTGCTGTATTTTCTCCCTTTATAAAGTTCTGCGCAAACGGTTAGCACTATATAAATCCTGTATAATAATGTGTACAGTGTACACCCTGTGAAATCTTATTCCATGATAAAACAAATGTGTAAACTCACAAAATATGATACAATGTGTCAATTAGAAAGCAAAAAAAAAAAAAAATACATTACTACTTATTCTTTAAGTATGTAAACAGTAAAAAAGGGAGGACAGACCATATTGGCCCCTTAAAGAATGAGGAAGGACATCTGGTTACAAAGGATGGGGAGATGGCGAAGGTATTGAATTTATTCTTCTCAGTCTTCACGAGTGAATCAGGGGGCTTCAGTAACCAAAACTGCAGTGTTTATCCTCATGACACAACACAGGAAGCACCTCCATGGTTAACAGAGGACGGAATTAAAATTAGACTTGAGAAACTTAACATTAATAAATCACCGGGACCAGATGGCTTGCATCCGAGGGTACTTAGGGAACTCAGTCAAGTGATTGCCAGACCGTTGTTCCTAATTTTTACAGATAGTCTACTGACTGGAATGGTACCAGCTGATTGGAGAAAAGCCAATGTAGCACCTATATTTAAAAAGGGCCCAAAATACATCCCTGGGAATTACAGACCAGTTAGCCTAACATCCATAGTATGTAAACTCTTGGAGGGGATGATAAGGGACTATATACAGGATTTTAGTAATACGAACGATATCATTAGCAGTAATCAGCATGGATTCATGAAGAATCGTTCTTGCCAAACCAATCTATTAACCTTCTATGAGGAGGTGAGTTGCCATCTAGATAAAGGAAGGCCTGTAGACGTGGTGTATCTGGATTTTGCAAAAGCATTTGACACAGTTCCCCATAAACGTTTACTGTACAAAATAAGGTCCGTTGGCATGGACCATAGGGTGAGTACATGTATTGAAAACTGGCTACAAGGGTGAGTTCAGAGGGTGGTGATAAATGGGGAGTACTCAGAATGGTCAGGGGTGGGTAGTGGGGTTCCCCAAGGTTCTGTGCTGAGACCAATCCTATTTAATTTGTTCATAAACGATCTGGAGGATGGGATAAACAGTTCAATCTCTGTATTTGCAGACGATACTAAGCTAAGCAGGGCAATAACTTCTCCGCAGGACGTGGAAACCTTGCAAGAAGACCTGAACAAATTAATGGGGTGGGCGACTACATGGCAAATGAGGTTCAATGTAGAAAAATGTAAAATAATGCATTTGGGTGGCAAAAATATGAATGCAATCTATACACTGGGGGGAGAACCTCTGGGGGAATCTAGGATGGAAAAGGACCTGGGGGTCCTAGTAGACGATAGGCTCAGCAATGGCAGGCAATGCCAAGCTGCTGCTAACAAAGCAAACAGAATATTGGCATGCATTAAAAGGGGGATCAACTCCAGAGATAAAAACGATAATTCTCCCGCTCTACAAGACTCTGGTCCGGCCGCACCTAGAGTATGCGGTCCAGTTCTGGGCACCAGTCCTCAGGAAGGATGTACTGGAAATGGAGCGAGTACAAAGAAGGGCAACAAAGCTAATAAAGGGTCTGGAGGATATTAGTTATGAGGAAAGGTTGCGAGCACTGAACTTATTCTCTCTGGAGAAGAGACGCTTGAGAGGGGATATGATTTCAATTTACAAATACCGGACTGGTGACCCCTCAATAGGGATAAAACTTTTTCGCAGAAGAGAGTTTACCAGGACTCGTGGCCACTCATTAAAATTAGAAGAAAAGAGGTTTAATCTTAAACTACGTAGAGGGTTCTTTACTGTAAGAGCGGCAAGGATGTGGAATTCCCTTCCACAGGCGGTGGTCTCAGCGGGGAGCATTGATAGCTTCAAAAAACTATTAGATAAGCACCTGAATGACCACAACATACAGGGATATACAATGCAATACTGACACATAATCACACACATAGGTTGGACTTGATGGACTTGTGTCTTTTTTCAACCTCACCTACTATATATGTATACAACATGTGCTTCCAATTCTGTCACATAAAAAAAAAAAAAAGTGCAAGTTAAAATAAGAGTTTCACTCCACCTTCTACTTCCAGGAAAGGACAATGTTCCTCGTAAATAAAAAGGCATGGGGACATCTAGTGCCCTCCATGAAACCCATTTACTATTGCACTCACTGAAATCTGCCGAATACGTAGTGATGTGCCTGCATCATCCACAGCAATTATACCAGCTCACTGCTCCCAACTGAATTCTGAGATGGCTTCACCCATACATGGGAAAATGTGTTAAGGGTTGATGATTGAACTTTTTGGCCATAATTCCAAGAAGTATAATTGGCACAAAGTCAACACTACACATCACCAAAAAATATTGTAACCACAGTGAAGCATGGTGGCAGCAGCACTGTGTTTTGGGGCTTTAGTCAAGGTGTAGGGAGTTCTGAGTGTTAGTAAATTTTGTCTCAAAACCTTCAGGCCTCTGATGAAAAGGAATTTCACTTTTCAGCAAGACAACCACCCAAAGCATACCTCCAAATCATTAAAAGAATGGCTTCACCAAAAGATCAAAGTTTTGGAATGGTTCATCAACAGGACAGATCTGAATCCAATTGAAAATCTGTGGTGTGACCTGAAGAGGGCTGTGAACAGGAAATGCCCTCACAATCTGACAGATTTGAATCACATTTGCAAGGAAGACCGAGCAAAGATTTCCAAGGCAAGATATGTCATACTGATAGTCTCCTTCCCGTAAAGACTGCATAAAATCAAAAAGGTAAAGTATTAGTTTGTGCAAAAGATAAAAAAAAAAAAAAAAAAAAAAAGGAAGAAGGGAAAGCTAGCACATTAAAAACGTATTTCATAAAAAAATGCTCACATGACCCCAGTGGAGGTGTGCGCCTTTCACAACAGCAGTACAACCCTTTGGCACCAGTAACCTTGTAAGACCGAGCACTCTTGTCTCCTGGCAGATGCCGGCAGCAGTTGTGCTCTGTCTTGCAAGCTTCCTGGTTAACAGTGCATAGGAAGCATTGTGCTGTTTACCAGGTTGTTGTCTCCGGCCAGGACTAAAGCCATACATCTGTCACAGGCTTGAAAGAAGCACACCCTTTGTGGGGTCATGGAAGGGTGTATGGTTTTTATAATTTAATAACACTATTCTGTACTCCTACTTCTGGACCTTTTAGCTGCCTTTGATACGGTTGACCACCCCCCTCCAACTTCCAACAAAACAAAACAACATTTTACTCCCTCAGTCTCCGTAATTGCGCTCTTCGTGGCTCTCATTCTACCCATTCCAACGCACCTTCAGTGTCACTTACAATTCTACTTCCGCCTCTCCATTTCCCTTCTCAGTCGGGGTCCCAAGGTTGTGTTCTTGGACCTCTCTAATTTTCAATCTCTCTTCCCTGGGTCAGCCGATTGCCTCACACGGCTTTCAATATCATCTCTACACTGACATCCAAATATACCTCTCCACCCCTCAACTCACTTCATCAGTCTCTTCACGCGTCACTAACTTACTAACAGACATATCTGTCTGGATGTCACATCACTTCCTCAAATTCAACTTGTCCAAAACAGAGCTCATCTTTCCTTCCCCACATGCCTCTTGCCCTGACTTCTGTCAAGAGCAATGGCACAACCACCCATCCCCACATGCCAGGGTGCTAGGTGTTATCCTGGACTCTTAACTCTCCTTTTGGCCCCACATCCAATCCCTTTACAAAGCTTGCCACCTCAACAACATCTCCAAACCACGTCCCTTCCTAACCTATGAAACCACAAAGCTCCTGATTAACTCCCTGGTTATCTCTCGCCTCGACTACTGCAACCCCCACCTCAATGGCTTACTTTGAAATAAATATAGACTATCCCCTCTTCAGTCCATCATGAATACTGCTGCCAGACTCATCCACCTTCCAAACCACTCAGTGTCTGCTACTCCTCGCTGCCAATCCCTCCATTGGCTGCCACTCACCCAAATTAAAAATTCAAACTACTAACAAGTTACAAAGCCATCCACAACTCTGCCCCAGCTACATCACTAGTCTAGTCTCAAAATACCAACCTAATCAGCCTCTTCGTTCCTCCCAAGACTTCCTGCTCTCTAGCTCCCTCAACACTTCCTCCCATATTGGCCTTCAGGACTTCTCCCATCCTCTGGAATACCCTACGCCAATCAGTCAGACAATCTCCAAATCTACTTTCAGATGATCCCTGAAAATGTTTCTCTTCGGAGAAGCCTGCCCTGGCTTCACCTAACAACTGTTTTTATCTTCTTCATCAGCTCATGCCCCACAGTTAATACCCTTTCGTATCACTTGACCCTCCCTCCTTGATTGTAAGCTCTAACAAGCAGGGATAAATGTAAGTAAGATCCTTTGCGCTATCAAAGTGAATATATGCTAATCTGATAAGTTGCAGCAAGATCTAAAGTGCATAAATGCACTTAAATGGTATAAAGTAAATAATGATCAGCGCAGCTTGATGATATATATAAAATATTAACAATAAGCGATAAATGTGCAAGATCGCTAATTGCGATTATGCAAATTGCTAATGATGCTGAACTGCAAATGCTATAGTGTTTCTTGGTATTAATATACTAATGTAAACGCATAGTATATATTAAAGTGCCAATAGCCCTATGTTCAGTGTACATAAACATAGAATGACTATGTTGCAACTGTGCAAAAACACATGACGATCTAACAAGCAGGGCCCTCTGATTCCTCCTGTATTGAATTTGTGCCGTCTGTCCTACTGTTATAATGTGATGCGTAAACTGCGCTATATAAATAATATTATTATTATTATTCTTATTATTTACTATCCTGACATTTTTTGGGCTTCAAGAAATGAGGCCATCAGTACATGAGGATTGATAAATTTTCAGATATAGAAATACATACACACCGTTTGTAGACACTAACTTTCCTACAGACTAAAGATTACACCGATTTGGGTTACTGTCAAAGAAATGTAGCAGACTACATTTTGGCCATTATTTCTGAAGATAGAGATAGACTTAGAAATTTTTATTTAGGCAAAAAAAAAAAAAAAAAAAAATTGGTGATTAAATACCTGAAAATTTGCCTGGGTAACCCCCCCCCCCCCAACATGCACCCACGTTGATAAAATAGAAAAAGAAGTGCAGAATACATTTTAGGCCTGCAGACCATTGCAGCTACACTCAATGCATCACATTGGAAACTTAGGGCTCATGTACTTTTAAACTGCGGTTAGGAGAGGTTCAACCCCTTCTCTCCTGAACACTTGCAGTCATAATAGGCTATGTGTACATGAAGCCTTAGATCTGTACGGTGCCACAGTGGCAGATGGCACTTGTAGAGAGTAAACAAAACCCTGGTTGGATTACATGTCTGTGTGGCCAGAGCCGCACTTAAGGTAAAAGAGAAAAAAAATTAATGCAGCAAACTAGAAGTACTCCAAAAATGAGGTAAGAAAGGCAAGCCATTTAGATTTTGGGAAGGAAGGGAGTAGACCACCATGTTTTATGTTACACCCTAAATAATAATGGGCACAGTAGAAATGAAAAAAAAACAAAACTAAAAAAGGGAAAACTTTTATTTAGTTTTGAATCGAGTAGAGGGCTTAGAACATCTGTCTGGTCATTTTTGCAGTCTCTGCCCCAGTTAGGAAGTTTCATCCTCCATTAGTCCCGTTTACCATTATCGCTGAACGTGAAAATAAAAGAAAATCACAAATTTTGGGTTGTCCCCAAAACAGGAATAGTGGGCATATCTCTAAAGAGAAACACTAGTTCTGGTGAACCTTGTGACAAATGATTGCCTCACTTTAGAGGGATTTCCTCTTAATTCCGGTTGTGGATATGGAATACGAAGTGTACAGAAAGATGGCAAAAATTCAAATTTTTAAAAGGTGGGGCAGGAAGATGTTCATGATGATGCAACAGGTAGGCTGCCAAAACCGCAAAGGATGGATGCAAGCAGGGACAGAGCGAGAACCCTCATACACCTGGACTGAATATTGAGTGTGTAAATTATGGCAGAAAAACAAAATTAACAGGGACACAGTGCGGCAGATTCTAAGGATTTAGGCACAAGCAAGTATGATCAAAAACATCAGAGCATGCAGTAGAAAACAAAGAATTCGCCTTAACAGAAGAAGGCATGCATGTCTCCTCAGTTCAAAACCATGCTGTATGTTTTTTCAATTACAACAGTATAGTTTACTACAAGTTCATAGAACATGGTACAACAGTCAACCAATATTGTTACTTGGAAATTCTGAAATGGTTACGGGAATCTGTTAAGCGGAAAAGAGCTCTGGCCATCATGACAATGATCTTGCACATGATGCGTTAAAGTGTTCATGAGCACCTGCCAGGGTGGATAACAAAAATAAATGGCTGTATACTCTACATTTTTTCTTTACGTTTTTGGTAAACTCATTAAATGAATCCAAGCTCTGCAAGCTGAGATAACATGCACTGCATTGATGCATTCTCACAATTTCACAGTAAAATTATAAAAAAGTTCAGGAATATTCCTTTATCCCATTGTTTTGCAAATCTATGTACACTACAAACTGTGTGATTGAATGAGATCTGACATCACTGTTTTACTAACTTGACAGCTTATTTTTCTAAATAAGAAACCTTCGTTTTGTTTGCAAGTATTAAAGATTTTAACTAACAGCAAGAATAAGTCCTTACATTTAAACAGCACCTGTCATTTCAGATCCATCCTGGTAGCGCCTGTTAGCGGGCATCCACTCACCTGCTGCCGCCACCTCACTCCCCTTGTTGTGTCACTGCCGCATCACTAACGCATTAAAGTGAATGGGACTGTTGGTGAGTCAACAGAGGGTCAGATGAGCCGCTGCGGGACAGAGGACAGTTGCTTTTTAAAAATTATGATTTAAATCAAATCCACCCTGGTTCCTGCCCCAGAAATACATTCTGAAACTTGACCAACCACCTTATTCCCCTGACGTAGCACCCTGTGACTTTTGGCTGTTTCCAAAATTAAAAAATGCCTTAGAACACAGATTTGATAACATTCATGACATCCAGCACGCTGCTGGAAAGATGCTGCACAGTTTTCTGGAAAACTAATTCCAGGAATGTTTCCGGCAGTGGCAAAGTCAGCTACAAAAGTCCATCGCTTCACAAGGGGAGTACTTTGAAGGTGACAATTTATTTATTTTAATAGTTTGTTTCAGGGATTAAATTGTCACACCTCATACTTCTCAAAAATATCCAACTTGTTCTAAGAATTTCCACACAAATATGGAGCCTTCCTCAGAAATCTTTACTATGAATGCTTTCTACTTTATCACCAATACAGAATAAATAGCTGAAAAACGAGAAAGTCACACAAATATGCAAAATACAGTGGGGAAATGTCATTTTCTGCAGATTTTGTAAGTTTGCCCACTAACAAAGAAATGAAGGGTCTATAATTTTTATCATAGGTGTATTTTTAAGGCCCCTTTCACACAGGCGCTTTCGCTCTAAAAAAACACCTGAAAAAGCTCCTGAAAACTACTTCCCATTAACCACTTGACAACTGGGCACTTAAACCCCCCTCGTGACCAGACCAATTTTCAGCTTTCAGCGCTCTCACACTTTGAATGACAATTACTCAGTCATGCAACACTGTACACAAATGAATTTTTTGTCCTTTTTTTTCATACAAATAGAGCTTTCTTTTGGTGGTATTTGATCACCTCTGGGTTTTTTATTTTTTGCGCTATAAATGAAAAAAGACCGCAAATTTTGAAAAAAAAAAACGCATTTTTCTTAGTTTCTGTGATAAAATTTTGCAAATTATTAATTTTTCTTCATAAATTTTGGCCACAATTTATACTGCTACATATCTTTGGTAAAAATAACCCAAATTAGTGGATATTATTTGGTCTCTGTGAAAGTTAGAGAGTTTACAAGTTATGGTGCAAATCATAAAAAATTGATCACATCTGATGTACTGATGGCCTATCTCATTTCTTGCGATCCGAACAAGTCAGGAAAGTACAAATACCCCCCAAATGACCCCTTTTTTGAAAGTAGACATTCCAAGGTATTTAGTAAGATGCATGGTGAGGTTTTTGATGTCATTTTTTCCCACAATTCTTTGCAAAATGAAGATTCCCCCCCCCCCCCCCCCCACAAAATTGTCATTGTAATAGGTTATTTCTCTCACATGCCATGTATATACCACAAATGACACCCCAAAATACATTTTGCTACTCCTCCTGAGTATTACGATACCACATGTGTGGGACGTTTCACAGCCTGGCCACATAGAGAGGCCCAACATGCAGGGAGCGCTGTCACGTGTTCTAGGAGCATAAATTACACATCTAATTTGTTGACTACCTATTACACTTTTGAAGGCCCTGGAGAACCAGGACAATGACATGTGACACTGACGTGGCACTGATGACAAATGGCACTGATACGTGGCACTGACACTGATGTGGCACCGATGACAGATGGCACTAATACGTGGCACTGATGACAGATGGCACTAATACGTGGCACTGATGACACGTGACACTAATATGTGGCACTGGGGACAGATGGCACGGACTGTTAACAGCGGGACACCTTTTTTACCTTTTACACTTACCGCCGCAGCGGTTCCGCTCTCCCTCCTCACACGCTGTCTCTGTGTGAGGAGGGAGAGCCGGCGATGAGAGATGATCTCATATGTAAACATTGGCATAGCCGATCGCACTGTAAACGGCCGCTGTCATTGGCCGTTTACGGTGATCTGTGACTGGCTGTGTCCGAGGGACACGGCCAGCACAAAACTTCCGCGATGCGCGCCCGCGGGAGCACGCAATGCGGAAGTAAACAGGAGGACGTCCAGGAATGCCCTCCCGGCAATTGAAGTCCGCGCTGTAGCCGTCTTTCGGCTATAGCGCGGACGCCTAGTGGTTAATATCAATGGATGTTTACACACTGGGGCAGTGAAAAAAGTCATGCAAGCAGCATCTTTCAAGCATGTTTCGAGATCTGAGGACTTTTTGATCCCAGATCTCATATTTAAGAGGACACGTCATGCTTTTTTCTATTACAAGGGATGTTTTCATTCCTTGTAATAGGAATAAAAGTGACCCACTTTTTTTTTTTTTTCCAGAAAAAAAAAAAAAAAAAAAGTGCAAAAATAAATAAAATCAAGTAAAATAAAAGAAAATTTTTTTCTTCAAATACCCCGTCGAGCTTGCGTGCAGAAGCGAACGCATACGTGAAAAGCGCCCGCATATGAAAACGGTGGTCAAACCACACGTGAGGTATCGCCATAATCGGTAGAGCAAGAGCAATAATTCTAGCCCTAGACCTCCTCTGTAAAAACGCAAAACATGCAACCTGTAGAATTTTTTTAAACGTCGCCTATGGAGATTTGAGGGTAAAAGTTTGACGCCATTCCACGAGCGAGCGCAATTTTGAAGTGTGACATGTTGGGTATCAATTTACTTGGCGTAACATTATCTTTGACAGTATAAAAAAAAATGTGGGCTAACTTTACTGTTGTCTTATTTTATTCAAAAAAGTGAATTTTTTCCAAAAAAAAAATTGCGCTTGTAAGACCGCTGCGCAAATATGGTGTGAAAAAAATTATTGCAATGACCACCATTTTATTCTCTAGAGTGTTAGAAAAAAAAAACAAAAAAAAAAACAACTATATAATGTTTGGGGGTTCTAAGTAATTTTCTAGGGGAAAAAAAAACGGTTTTAAACATGTACACATCAAAATCTCAAAACGAGGCTGGTCTTTGGTTAATGTGCTGCTTTTTGAGCCACTCCTTTGATGGCTTGGTGGTATGTTTTGGGTCAGTGTCATGCAAGAAGACCCATCTTCAATGTTCTGGCTGAGGGAAGAAGGTTCCCATCTAGGATTTTACAATACATTGCTCCGTCCATAGGCCCCTCAACATGGCAAAGTGAATCTGTATCTTTAGCAGAGAAATAGCTCCAAAGCATAATGTTTCCACCCCCGTGCACGACCGTAGGGATGGTGTTCTTGGGGTCATAGTCAGCATTTTCTTCCTCCAAACACGGCAAGTCGAGTTAAATTTTGGTCTCATCTGACCACAGCACTTTCTCCCATTCCTTCTCTGAATCATTTAGAACAGGGATCCTCAAACCACGGCCCTCCAGCTGTTGCGGAACTACGCGTCCCATGAGGCATTGTAAAAAACTCTGACATTCACAGACTTGACTAGGTATGACGGGAATTGTAGTTTCTGAACAACTGGAGGGCCATAATTTGAAGACCCCTGATTTAGATGTTCATTGGCAGACTTCAGACAAGCCTGTGCATGTGCCTTGAGGAGGGGGACCTTGTGGATGCTGCAGGATCCGTATTGTACTAATGGCTTGTTTGGCGACTATGGTCCCAACTGCCTAGAGATCATTCACAAGCTCCTCCTGTGTAGTTCTGAGCTGATCCCTCACTTTTCTCAATCATCATTACCCCATGAGGTGAAATCTTGCATGGAGCTCCAGACCGAGAGATTGTTAGTTTGAGTGATTATTCGCAAATGGAAGAAATGCAAACAGTTGTCTCCTTCTCACCAAGCTTGTTGCTGATGGTCTTGTAGCCCATTTCAGCCTTGTGTAGGTCTACAATCTTGTCCCTGATGTCCTGTGACAGCTCTTTGCTCTTGCCCAAAATTATGGGTTTGAATGGAAGAAAGATTCTGTGGACAGGGTGATATACACACACATATATACACATACATACATCCCGAGTTGTCATTAGGAGCACCTTCTTAAATTGACAGGACTAATCGGTGTACCACATGAGCACATACTGTAGCCCGGCTGTGGGAGCCAGAATTATTGTTGGCTTGAAGGGGATCAAATACTTATTTCTACTTTTTTTTTTTTTTTACTGCAACTCAATTTATAACATTTTTATCATGTTTTTTTCTGAATTTTTGGTTCATATTCTGTCTCTATCCTTTAACCACTTGCCTACCACGCCAATTCAACCAACTGAGTGACCACCTCATTAAAAAACAACCTTCTTGATCCCCTTCAATCTGGATTTCACCCTCAACACTCCACAGAAACTGCTCTTTTAAAACTCACAAATGACCTACTAACTGCAAAAACCAACGGACACTATTCTGTACTCCTACTTCTGGATCTTTCAGCTGCCTTTGACACGGTTGACCACCCCCTCCTCCTCAAAAAAACTTTACTCCCGCGGTCTCCCTGACTGTGCTCTTCAGTGGCTCTCATCCTACCTATCCCAACGCACCTTCAGTGTCACTTACAATTCTACTTCCTCCTCTCCTCTTCCCTTCTCTGTCGGGGTCCCCCAAGGTTCTGTTCTTGGACCTCCTATTTTCAATCTACACCTCTTCCGTGGGTCAGCCTCTCACGGCTTTCAATATCATTTCTATGCAGACGACACACAAATACATCTCTCCACCCCTCAACTCACTCCATCAGTCTCCTCACGCATCACTAACTTACTAACCGACATATCTGTATGGATGTCACACCACTTCCTCAAACTCAACTTTTCCAAAACCGAGCTTATAATATTTCCTCCCCCACGTGCCTCTTACCCTGACTTCTCTGTGAAGAGCAATGGCAAAACCATCCACCCGTCCCCACATGTCAGGGTGCTAGGTGTTATCCTAGATTCTGAACTCTCCTTTCAGCCCCACATCCAATCCCTTTCCAAAGCTTGCCGCCTCAACCACCACAACATCTCTAAACTACGTCCCTTTCTAACCAGTGAAACTACAAAGCTCCTGATTCACTCCCTGGTTATCTCTCGCCTTGACTACTGCAACTCACTCCTCATTGGCTTACCTTTAAATAGACTATCCCCCCTTCAGTCCATCATGAATGCTGCTGCCAGACTCATCCACCTTACAAACCGCTCAGTGTCTGCTACCCCTCTCTGCCAATCCCTCCATTGGCTGCCACTCGCCCAACAAATTAAATTCAAAATACTAACAATAAGTTACAAAGCCATCCACAACTCTGCCCCCAGCTACATCACTGACCTAGTCTCAAAATATCAACCTAATCGCCATCTCCGTTCCTCCCAAGACCTCCTGCTCTCTAGCTCCCTCATCACCTCCTCCCATATCCGCCTCCAGGACTTCTCCCGAGCCTCGCCCATCCTCTGGAATTCCCTACCCCAATCTGTCAGACTGTCTCCAAATTTATCCACCTTTAGGCGATCCCTGAAAACTTTCCTTTTCAGAGAAGCCTATCCTGCCTCCATCTAACAACTGCACTATTTTCTCCATTAGCTCATCCCCCACAGCTTTTACCCTTTTGTATAACTTGACCCTCCCTCCTAGATTGTAAGCTCTAACGAGCAGGGCCCTCTGATTCCTCCTGTATTGAATTGTATTGTACTTGTACTGTCTGCCCTAATGTTGTAAAGCGCTGCGTAAACTGTCAGCGCTATACAAATCCTGTATAATAATAATTCTGACATTTCTCTCCTACATGTAAAAATTATTTTTTTGCTAGAAAATTACATAGAACCTCCAAACATTATATATTTTTTTAGCAAAGACCCTAGAAAATACAATGGCGGTCATTGCAACTTTTTAGCTTGCACGGTATTTGCGCAGCAATTTTTCGCATGCGTTTTTTTTGGGGGGGGGGGGGGGGGGGACGACAGTTTTGTGCTTTTTTTGGAAACAAAACAGTAAAATGAGCCCAATGTTTTTACATAATGTGAAAGAAAGTTACGCCAAATAGATACCCGACATGTCACGGTTCAAAATTGCACACGCTTGTGGAAAGGCGACAAACTTCGCTACTTAAAAATCCCCTTAGGCGACGCTTTAAATTTTTTTACTGGTTACATGTTTTGAGTTACAGGAAGAGCTCACACTAATGTTCGCGCCGATACCTCAAGTGTGGTTCGAACACCGTTTTCATATGTGGGCGGGACTTACGTATGCGCTCGCTTCTGCATGCGAGCTCACGGGGACGGGCACTTTAAAAAATTTTATTTTTTTTAATTGTTAATTTTACTTTAATTTTAGCTTGACACTTTTTTCCCCCAAAAAAATTTTTTGATCACTTTTATTTCTATTACAAGGAATGTAAACATCCCTTGTAATAGGAATATGGCATAACAGGTGCTCTACAGTGAAATATGGGGTCAATAAGACCTCACATCTAGGCTGGGAAGCCTGAAATAAAAAAAATAAAAAAAAATAAAAATCAGTTTCCCAGCCGAAGCGGAGCAGTTTTTTTTGAATACAGAGGCCGGGCGTGATGTCATAACATCGCGCACGGCCTCCGAACGATCATAGAGATTCCGGCGACCATCTGGTCCACCGGAAATCTCTATGCTCAACATCTAGGGCCGGCGGATCCTGTGTCCGACTTACCAATCGTAGCGGTGAGTTGGTAGAAGCAACGGAGGGCGGCAGGAGGGGGACGGACATCCCCTCTCGCCTCCCATAAGAACAATCAAGCGGCGGAACTGCTGCTATGATCGTTCTTATGGTGCACAGATTCGCCGGCTCTAAAAGACGATATCTGAATGATGCCTGTAGCTACATTTTATATTTTCTGTAGCTACAGGCATCATTCAGATATCCCCGATCAAAGCCGAGGACATAATTTGTCCTACGGCGGGCAAGAATCGGTTAAAATACACACATGATAACAATTATAAAACCTTCATTTTTTGTAAGTGGGCAAACCTACAAAATTTGCAAGGGATCAAATAATTATTTTTCCCCACTGAATGAGGCTAAACAGTATTAGCGTTACTCCACTTATAACTGAAAATCTAAGCAAAAAATGAATTGCCCAGCTGACTATTTAACCAAAGATAAATGGAGAATTTTAAAAACCGGAACATCCAGGAAAAAAAAAAAAAAAAAAAAAAACCCTACTATAAGCATCTGCAATGTACTGAATGTTTTGATAAAACCATTTGTACTGCAAGTCAATATTTGCATCTTCCTTTCGGTGGCTTCATATAGCCCTCATATACTCTTGGTTATGAAAATTGAAAAAGAATAGGATTTCCAACCACTTGCTGTCAAGGACAATTTTTTCATTTTTCACACATTAAAAATCAGCCACTTTTCCTAGAATATTACTTCGCATTAGAGCTGTGCAATTAATCGTTAAGAATTGTTATCACGATTTTTTTCCCCCCCTTGCGATCTTGACAAAGTATTTCCTGATTCTTTCTATGCAGAGAAATCCCTCTGCTCTACTGAAGCCGACAGCCATCAAAAGAAAGGAAAAAAAACAAAAACAAAAAACAAACAAACAGGCAGTTTGCCAAGAATCACAACATTCTTTAGCAGTGGAACTTAAGTATAAACATTGTAACGATTTGTCCTTTAGATCAAAAGGAATACACTTTGGTGTGTAAATGAGGGAAGTTTAACCAATTAAACCTTTCTGACATTTGTTGTTTTCAAGTTACCGTATATACTCGAGTATAAGTCGAATTTTTCAGCACTTTTTTTGTGCTGAAAGTGCCCCCCTCGACTTATACTCGAGTCAAGCACTTTTCTGCAGCAAAAAATTTCATTTTCTGAACCGAATTTGGGGCCCCATATCTCAGGGCCACTTAGAGATAGGAACCCCAAATTTGGTGTGCAAACACAGTGGAACTGGTACCATAATATATCCAAAGCTGGGGTTCCTAGCACCAAGTGGCCCTGAGATACGGGGCCCCAAAACCGGTTTGTAAAATGTCATTCTCTGCTGCAGAAAAGTGCTTGACATTTTCTGAACTGATTTTTGGGGCCCTGTATCTCGGGGCCACTTGGTGCTAGAAACCCCAGCTTTGGAAATTTTATGGTGCTAGTTCCACTGGGTTTGCACACCAAATTTTCGGTTCCTAGCACTAAGTGGCCCTGAGATACGGGGCCCCAAATTCGGTCAACTGTGTCCATCTGCAGCAATGTTATTTCGGGACCCTTTGGGTTCAGAGACCCCAAATTTTGGCTGCAGCTAGGGGACATCTAGGAACCCTTAACTACTGAGTTTGAAGTTCAGGGGACCTATGGCTGCAAATAGGCACAGTGAGGCATGCAAATGGGCACAGTGATGCTGCAAATGGGCATTGTTGACCCTCTTTTCCACTTACAGTAGCTGTGCATTTCTCACCCTCGTCTTATACTCGGGTCAATAAGTTTTTCCCATTTTTTTGTGGTAAATTAGGGCCTCGACTTATACTCGAGTATATACGGTACTTAGAACCTCCAAACCTTAATATATATTTTAGAGACCCTAGAGAATAAAATGGTGGTTGTTGCAATATTTTATGTCACATTGTATTTGCGCAGCAGTCGTTCAAATGCAATTTTTTTTTTTTTAGGAAAAAAATTCCACTTTAATGAATTTAAAAAAAAAAAAAAAAAACTAACCAGTAAAATTAGCCCAAATTTTTTTGTATGAATGTGAAAGATTTTACGCCGCGAGAATCGTGATTTTTTTCTAAGCAAAAAAATCGTGATTCTCATTTTGGCCAGAAATGTGCCGCTCTACTTAGAATCCCCATACATTTTATATTTTCTGAAAAATATTCAGAGGCCCTAGAGCAGGGGTAGGCAACCTTAATCACTTCAGCCCCAGAAGGTTTTACCCCCTTCCTGACCAGAGCACTTTTTACAATTTGGCACTGCGTCGCTTTAACTGGTAATTGTGCGGTCATGCAATGCTGTACACAAACAAAGCTTTCTTTTGGTGCCATTTGATCACCTCTGCGGTTTTAATTTTTAGCGCTATACACAAAAAAAAAAGCACGACAATTTTGAAAAAATAAAATAGCTTTTACTTTTTGCTATAATAAACATCCCCAAAAGTGTTTTTTTTTTGTTTTTTTAATTCTTCATCAGTTTAGGCCAATATATATTCTTCTACATATTTTCGGTAAAAAAAAAAAAAAACACCCAATAAACGTATATTGATTGGTTTGCGCAAAAATTGTAGCATCTACAAACTATTGGAAAGATTTATAGGATTTTTTTTTTTTTTTACTAGTAAAGGCAGTGATCTGCGATTTTTAGCGGTATTGCGACGGACAGATAGGACACTCGACATTTTTGGGACCATTGACATTTATGCAGCGATCAGTTCTATAAAAATGCACCGATTCAAATGCACCGATTTTTACTAGTAATGGCGGTGACGTTTGACACTTTTTTGGGACCATTGGCATTTATACAGCAAACAGTGCTATAAAAATGCACCGATTACTGTGTAAATGACACTGGTAAGGAAGGGGTGAACCTCAGGGGGCGATCAAGGGGTTAAACGTGTGTTCCCTCAGCGAGCTCTAACTGTATGGGGATAGGACTGAGTAGGAGAGGAGACATTTCGCTGTTCCTACTTACTAGGAACAAACGACATGTCTCCTCTCCTCTGACAGCACAGGGATTTGTGCGTTTATACACACAAATCCCCTTGCTGGCGCTCTTGCATGCGATCGCCGGCTACGCGCATCAGGACCCCCGCCGTGCAGCTGGCGCCCTCTGGTGGCTCTTAAAAGGAACCCCATACCTGTACAGGGTTTCGCGCAGTGGTGCTATTGTACCGCAGTATATGCACACGAGCCGGGCGGGAACCAGTTAAAGAGGTGGAGATCTACCTAAACATGGGAGAAGTCAAAGATCACCGGGCACAGTTTCGTCTCCTCACCACCTGTCAAGTAGCTTCGGATCGCTTTTTAGAGGAGCAGGAGTGCCTGCTGCACTTGTGAATGAGCCCTTAGTTGCATTCCAGCAGTGGTACCCTTAGGGCTCGTTCACATGTAAAGTTCGGAGGTGTTAAGCCCCTGAGCTTAAGTGGTGGTTCAGTGTGAAAACAGCCCTATACTAGAGATGCACGATTTTGGCTAAAATGAGAATCACGATTATTTTGCTTAGAGTAATGATCAAGATTCTCTAGGCATAACATCTTTCATATTATACAAAAAAAAAAAAAAAAAAAAATTGGACCAACTTCGTTTTTTTTTTTTAAATTCATTAACCACTTACGCCCACCGTCGTTATACGTCAGTACTTTGAAGAGAGGTATCGTTATGGCAGCAGCTAGCTACCGTAACCCCAGTATCCTCTTCAACGGGCGGTCCGCTTTCAGATAAAAGTGGTCTCTGCGGCAGATTCGCAGCAAGATCACTTTCATCGGCGGCGGGAGTGATCGTGTCCGCTTTCCTATTAGATATGGAGATGAGTGAGGGGAAGATGGCCCCCACCCGTCTCCATATCATTCCGCCCAAAGCTCTTAGACTCCCCCCCCCCCCCCCCCACATGACTTTATTGCATTTTAGTGCAAATATAAGATCTGAGGTCTTTTTTACCCCAGTTCTTATATTTAAGAGGTCTTGTCATGTTAGTTAAATGTTAAAAAAAAAAAAAAAAAAAAAAAAAAAACAAACAAAAAGAAAACCCATGTGAGCAGCGCCCGCATTATGAAAACCTTATTACCGAATATACGAGTATAAGTCGAGTTTTTCAGCACATTTTTTTGTGCTGAAAGTGCCCCCCTCGACTTATACTCGAGTCAAGCACTTTTCTGCAGCAAAAAATTTCATTTTCCGAACCGATTTTGGGGCCCCGTATCTCAGGGCCACTTTATGCTAGGAACCCCAAATTTGGTGTGCAAACCCAGTGGAAAGATCCAAAGCTGGGATTCCTAGCACTAAGTGGACCCAAGATACGGGGCCCCAAACCCGGTTTGGAAAATGTCATTCTCTGCTGCAGAAAAGTGCTTGACATTTTCTGAACCGATTTTGGGGCCCTGTATCTCGGGGATACTTGGTGCTAGAAACCCCAGCTTTGGATCTTTTATGGTGCTAGTTCCCCTGGGTTTGCACACCAAATTTGGGGTTCCTAACACTAAGTGGTCCCAAGATACGGGGCCCCAAAGTCGGTCAACTGTGTCCATCTGCAGCAATGTCAGAGACCCCAAATTTTGGCTGCAGCTAGGGGCCATCTAGGAACCCTTAACTACTGAGTTTGAAGTTCGGGGGACCTATGGCTGCAAATGGGCATTGTTGACCCTCTTTTCCACTTACAGTAGCTGTGCATTTCTCACCCTCGTCTTATACTCGGGTCACTAAGTTTTTCCCATTTTTTGTGGTAAATTAGGGCCTCGACTTATACTCTAGTATATACGGTACATTAAACGTAATTTGGATATACCGTATTTATCAGCGTATAACACGCACGTCAATTTTAGGAGGGAAGTTAAAAGGAAAAAATTTTTAATTTTAAATAAAGAACTGTGAAGCAAAATAAGGGTCAGTGTCCATCAATGCAGCCTAATCAGTACCCATTTGCCTCACCAGTGCCATGAACGCAGCCTGATCCATGCCCATCTGCAGCCTCGGAGGGGGGCGGGACAAGCACCAACAGATTACATACAGGAGAATCTCCCGTTTACTCGGCGGCCTCTTTAATACAAAGTCCCGCCTCCTATGATAGACAGGACAGTTGTCCAATGACAACCCAGGAGATGGGACTTCCTATTACAGAGGCTGCTGAGTAAACAGGAGATTCTCCTGTATGTAACCCACCCCCCTCCCATGCTGCCTGGAGATATAGATATAGATATATATGCCCCCCACAATGGATCCCCGAGCACTGGAGAATCGTTGGTGGGGGCAAAAAATAAAAAAATTATATATATGCCGCATTAAACCAGACTTTGGACATGCCTGCTCTAGGGTCTCTGTCAAAAAAAAAAAAAAAAAAAATACATTTATATATAATGTTTGGAGGGTTCTTAGTAATTTTCTAGCAAAAAAATACTGATTTTAACTAGTAAGCAACAAGTTTCAGAAAAAGGTTTAGTCTTTAAGTGGTTAAACTGACCTCATTTACAGACCGAAGTTCATCCCTTTGATCTAAGAACAAAACGTTACTTTCTTTATAGTTATCGCCCATGTTGAGGTAAACTTGGCAGGCTGCCTGGATTTATTTATTTACTTATTTTTTGGGTCAGCTGTCAGAAGCGAGCAGAGAACTCTTGTTACATAAACAGGGAAATGCTGTTTTAAGTTCGGGAGGGGGGTAGAATCGAGATTTAGATTCTTGAATGATTAATCGTGCATACATAGCTCTACCCTATACTATTAAGCCCAATGTATTGTTGTACACTGACCTGAAGATCTATTCTTTCCTGCTGCTGGCACCACTCTGGAGATTGCTAGCCAAGATAAGAGGTGGAGCACAGTTGGTATCACTCCACATGGGACAGGAGTCAGCACTACAGAGGAGGCATCAGCTTATGCAGATCTTGCTCCTTACTACAGCTCAAACTTCACAAGTAAAGTCCCTCTGCATTGCACTCTGGTTGATGTTCTGCGATGGCAGGTCAGATCGCGATCTACCAGTCACCTGGCCACGATCTACAAATTGCTGACCCCCTCCCTAGAGAACAAAATGCTGGCTGTTGCAATTTTTAATGATATTTGTGCAGCCAATTATCAAAACTTTAATAAAAAAAGTAGAGTAAAAATTTAGTGAATACCAAAATGTTGGTAAAATATAAAAGATTGTGTTGCGTTAAGATATCAGACATGTCAAGATTTAAAATTATGCACTAGGAAAACTGCAACAAACTAAAAAGGTAACTAAGATTTTTCATACGAGACGCTTTAAAAGCCTAAAAAGTTATCATTGTATTACTAGTGATTACCCTAGAATTATTGCTGTGATCTCATGTCAGGTGCAATTGCTCTTTACATACACATGCGTGACCTACACGCATGTTTGCATTTGCTGTGTATACACAGGGGGTAAAGGGGTGCCTTTACATTTTTTTTTAGATATTACATTTTTTGTTTTACAATCCCCCCCCCCCCCATTTAACTTTAATGCCATCACAAAGGGACTAACAAGTCCCCTATGTGATTGCTTTGGGCAGGTGTACGTTTTATTGGGATTTTGGGGGTCTATTAAACCCCCAATCTTTCCTGCCCTCCAATTCAGGCAATCAAGCATGACTGCTTCCCTGGCTGTAGCAGCCAGGAAATGACAGCTCTGAAAGTCGAAGTGATGAAATGATTGTCACTTATGGGTTCATTAGTCACAGGGGAGATCAGGGAATGGGTGTTCTTTCATTGCAGCACCTAAAAAAAAAAAAAATAATAATAATTACATGCATCAGAAAGTATTCTATTGGTAGTAAATTACCACCACAAAATGTAATTGAAGTATACCTGTCACAACAGAAATATGGGAGGCACCCTAATTGAACAATTAAAGTAGAGGGCAATGTACTCAATACAGCACAACACATGGCATACATTGCAGAACACACCATTTATAAATTTGTAAAACGCGCAGGTCCGATTTTTCATCCGCTAAGGTTTGTTGTTTTTTTAAACTTCCAATTTTCATTTGAATAAGCCTAAAGCTTTGTTTCAGGATGGGTTCACATAGCCATCTGAGACTCACAGCAGGGGTGCGGTGCATCCAAGTTCACAGTTCGGGTCCAAATTTGTGGCTGTATTCAGACCTGAAACGGACCAGAAGACGCACAGGACTCCTGTGCCAGATGTGTAAACTGGCTCTATTTAGAGCCGTTCACAATCTCCTGGCATGCGAATGGATGCGTGTTTTCCAGCATCCAATTCGGAATAGTGTGAACCCAGCCCTAAAGTGGACCCTCACCCTTGGAGTTTTAAATAAAGAAAATACTTTTCTATGGCTCACTTTTGCATTTTCTCATCTAGATTCGGAGTCTGCAGGCAACTCCGACAGCGCTGCATGCACACATGCAGCTACTCCCAAACATGCACACCCAGCGCTGTTACCCATAGTTTCATATTGTTTGCATGTTTTCATAGTAAAATAATAGTAATTCAGTTAAAAGCGATAAGTGTACAATCATGCAAGGTACTGGTGGCACATGCAGCACACAACTCACGGATTCTATTTACATGTTGCCAACACTACGGCAACATGTAAAAAATTATCCCCAGGTACAATGCTGGGTGCACAGGCACTCAAAAGACAAGTGGACAGAAAACAAGATGCCCTTTGCGAAGGACAGAAAAGGACAATGGCTCCCACTGCCATCAAAGGGAAAGAGCAGAAGACAACCGCTGCTCTCGCGCACATCGGTGGAAGGACATTGGGCTCAGGTAAGTACGAGGGGGCAAGGAGGATCCTGGACACAGAAGGTTTTTTTACCTTAGTACAAAGGATGTACGATGATTAAAAGTTAAGGTGTTAGAACCAAGTCTAGGTTTACACCTATGGGTTTTTTTTAGTGCATTTTGTAGTTTGCAGAAATGCACTACAGTCCATTTAACATGGTTTCATATGGTACATGTTCACACCTATGTTTTTCAGCCAGTGCGTTTTTGGAACGGGTCAGGGAAATTTTCCTGCAGCAGATTGTGTTTTGCCTGCAATCAGGACATCAAAACTGCATGTGTTGCGTTTACATGTTGCATTCTTTTTCTCCCTCCATAACACACCGTTTAGCTGGTTGTTAAGGAGTGGGCCGGGAAACCGGCCACCGTGCCCTTAACAACCGATGAGTCATCAGCTGAATATAAAAGCAAGCATTGTCAGCAATAATTAAAAATAGCGTGGGGTCCCCCTCAAAATCCATACTAGACCCTTATCTGGGCACGTAGCCTGGCAGGTCAAGAAAGGGAGAGGACAAGTGAGGTCTCATTAAAGACATCAGGGGTCTCTTTAAAGAGACTCACCAAAAAATGCATCATAGGGGACTTTCTAAAAATGACCCTAAAAAAAAAAAAAAAAAAAAAAAAAAAAAAAAATAAATAAAAAAAAATTTGCCCCCCCCCCCACATACACAGTAAATGTACGCATGGGGGGGCGCCTATGCATGAAACAGTCAAGCGCGCTACACATAACATATCATTGCGCACGTAGAAGTGAGATCAATAACTCTAAACCAGTGGTCCACAAACTCTCTGCTATCAGGGACAGGCATTGTAGAAGACAGCCCCTCCACAGAATGGAGGATCAATTTGATTAGGACATAAACTGACTGTCCTAGACAAATGAGTCTTACTAGAGTCTGCATATGTGTAAGCTCACACTGCAGTTGAGCCAAAACAGTCAGGGGACAGGAGTGATATTTCCAGGAAATAAATCGGAGCAAAGAGCAGGTCTCCAGGATGGAGTGGTTTGACAGGACATACTACACGCAACACTGTGTCAGCTAATGAGTAAAAGTGATTGCAGGGAGGCTCCAGGACCCCCTAGAAAAAAAAAAAAAAAAAAAAAAAAGGAAGAAGAGGGGGGCTGAAGTGAGCAGTTCAAACTTACTCAACATATTTACCAGCATGGCTGATCCAGAAATACAAGAACAAAACCATGGAGACTGGGGTGTTGAGGTTGCAGCCTTGGTCTCATCTGTCCCCTGCCGCCTCTCCTCCCTCCCCTTCTTTGTGACCACAGAGAGGGAAAGTAGTGGCACTGGGAGAAAGGGAGCAGGTGCCCTCCATTGGTCAAAGGGTGGAGTGCAGGTTGTGCTGGTTTTCTCACCTGCCGCCCCCGCTGCGTGGCCCAGCAGGCCACAGACCACTACCGGTCCTGTGTCCCCGGGGGTTGGGGACCCCTGCTCTAAACTGATGACATGTCGCCAATACAAATAGAGGGGTGAATCTCTCCAATGGGGCACAGGCAGCAAGAAAAACTTGGAGGGTCTAACCCAGGGAAAGGCAACATAAAGCACAGGTGCCAAAGTGTGCCAGCGTTACATTCTGTTCCCTAAAATAGAAAGCCACTGCTCCAGGGACAGATCAGAACGATTTTGAATGGCCACATGCTGCCATGTGTCCATTTTGACCACCGATCCACCCCAGAAGCAAGCAGGGGGAAGTAAAGTGAGGCTTTAACTGTGGCTATATTACTTTTCCTTTTTAGGCTCCCCCCCCCCCTTTATTTCTCCCTGGTGATAGGGCCAGTAATACACTTCCTGTCTTAGGGTGTCTCCACTCTGGATGAGGGAGCAATGGAGACACCTTTGGACAACAGCACTATCAGTCCGGGGGGGTAGTGTTAGACTAGCAGAATCAGATGGAATTGACTAATAAATTAAAGCTGAACTCCAGCAAAATACTTTTTAAAGCAGAGCTAAACTCCACAATACTTATCTCCTTTCAACAGTCTGACATCTCTCGCTGGCATCTTCAACGCTGCTTCTTCCGGGTGCCAGGCTGAGGCTGTTCTCACCAGCTGCTATGTGATGAGGAGGTTAATCCTGCAAATGCGCAGGAGTGAAGACATCCTGTAACAAAGGCACTGTGCCAGAGTGTTGACTGAGCTGTGCAGCTCAGTGCAAGTTTCACAGAAAGCCTAGAGCAGGCAGGTAGAATTATTTTTTGCAGAAGAGACATTGCAAGTCCCTTCCGCAATAAACAACCTGCCTGCTCGCAGCTTTCAGAAGCAGGAATGTAGATCTGTTTTAAGCAATTATGGCAACTTTTTTTTCTTTAGGGATAAAAGATTGACATAAATAAGCTGACCATTGTAATCTCCTCTGTCAGTGTTAAAGCAGAGTTTAGTCCATAACAATTAAAGATAGATATATATATATCCACACACACACACACACTCTTTAGCAAGGAACATACAGTCCATGTTAACTTCCCGTTTCCTCCCCAGCCTTTTAAGAGCATCTGCATGCTGGGAGGTGGACGTTCAGGTCATGTGACCTCTGTGAATGGCTGCCACAGTAGTCACATGACCGGAAAGCTCCCAACTGCAAGCATGCAGTGATATCACTGATGTGATAAAAGCACGCTACATTGCCCCGTCGCCAGGCTCTGCGTACCAAACTGCTTCAATTTAGCATGTGGGCAAGTGTGAATAGGCCCTTACCGCAACACTAAAAATGAGTGTTTGTAAAGGCAGAAAGTTTTTCCTATCTTAATGCATTCTGTGCATTAAGATAAAATCCTGTGTGCAGCAGCCCCCCTTAGCCCCATCTAGTTTCAGCGATGTTGCATGAGAAACTCTGCTGTCCAGGACTCCCCTCATTGGCTCCTTAGAGCAGCACGGCGCCATTGGCTGCCGCTGCGGTCAAAGTCATTGAGGATAACAAGGGAGAGGGGCCGCAGCTCTGTGTGTGAATGGACACAGAGAGCTGCAACTCAGGTGCCCCCATAGCAAGCTGCTTACTGTGGGGGCACTTAACTGGAGGGAGAGGCCATGAGCACCGAAGAGGCACCCGAGCAGAGTAGGATGATCTGGGCTGCTCTGTGCAAAACCACTGCACACAGCAAGTATAACATGTTATCTTTAACAAAAATAAATAAAAGGACTTTAGTATCACTTTAAGCTGGGTACACACTACAAGTTTTTTGCACAACTTGGCAGGTAGAACGAAAAAATAAATAAATAAATAAAATGTCAGCTCTGGTCGGAGACACTGTACAAACCATCCAACATTAGTACAGCGATCTACTCCACTGAGCTGTTACGTTCTGACTGGGAGATGATGCCGCCCCCCACTCAGCCAATGGCAGTGAGTGCAGATCTGAGAGCGTTGATCGCGAGTCAATCCTCTGCTGAGTTTACGGCGTGTACGTTCAAGATATATACACACACGCTAAACGTCTAACTTTTTTTTTTTGAACCAGCCGATGCCTCCCGATATTCAGCCCATGTGTACCCAGCTTTAGGGTGAGTTTACACTTAAATGCGGTGCGGGAAAGGCACGTTCCGAGCATGTTTCCTGCACCACTTTCAAAAAGTCCCCCCTTACCGATCTACTGCAGGTGCCAACACAGATCACAAACCAAGTGCATTTGTGAGCACCAGAACTATAGTGTCATGTGATTTGGTGCGGTGAATTTTTTTTCTAAAGTAGTTCATGCGCTAATTTTCTTGCATTCTGGTGCAATTTGCAGCCCATTCGTTCAAAACAGCACGGCAGGGGAATGCGCAAGAACACTGATCACGTTCCTGCAGGATTCTGTTGTGAACTCTGCCTGAACGGAAAGAAGTGTACTACAGGTATCACAGTTACTACAATACATTGGAGGAAATATACTAAAACTGGAGCAGACAAACGGAAGAAGCTGTGCAAGGCAACCAGCTTCTCTCTTCAGCCTGTTGTATTAAGCTTTTACCAAAAACTAGAAGTAGATTGGCTACCATGCACATTAGCTCGATACTGGCTGCTTTTTAAATAGTCATCAGTGTATTTCGCCATAGTGGACTATTAAACCGATGGAATGAACCAGCTAAATCACCTTTGCTTACGCCAGCGTCAGCTACAAGCACCTCCCTGCCAGAGTCCACAGGCCTCAGTGAGGCCGCCTCCATGACACCCCTCTGCCTTCTCTCTTCCACACACTCCGGAAGGTGAAGGGAAGCTCTCTGCTCACCACACAGGCATGGCGGACATATTGCCCTCAATTGCGTCAACTTTCTGTCTCATTTGGGTGTTCAGCAAAGGGAACACACCGCCTCTTAATTTATAGAGGCCCGGTCGTGTGTATGAAGCTAATAAGGAAAGATATAGTACGAGTACAACTCCCCGGTCACCATTTAATTCTTACACACCCCTTACGGCGACGACTCTGCTTCCTACACCGTTCTTCACGCCGTTCCTTTCCGGTTCCGGTCGCGGCCTTTCTCTCTCAGTCGTGCTAAACCGCGGTCGGCCATTAATCACGTGACCTTTCTGTGCCCGCCCCTTCCTACACCATACCACACTCGCTGCTGCAAATCACGCTTGCAGACTTTTTTTTTCCCAACAGGTGAACTTTATTAACAACAAAAAAAACACGCACACACAAAATGTGTATGACCAAGACGATCTTAATGCAGAGTTAATGCATTTTTGTCCTGGCTATTCCTGCACTTATGGGGGTTACCTCAAATTACGTATGTTGCACTCAGGATTTCTGTGATTACAAAAGGACCGCACATACAATTCAGGGGTAAACTGGCTACACATTATACTATCTTATTGTAAATGTTCCTTTAGATTTACCAAAACTATATAATATTATGTCAAAACTAAACACTTTCAAATTATATGTATTCAGGCAGGCCTTTGTACTACATAGTTGAAGTTAAAGCTAAAAGAAAATTGAACAAAAAAAACATTGTATAATGTGTAGCCAGTTTTAGAGACAGCAGATATTCAACAGGAGAGATGATCAGAGACTGCAGATATGAGACATGCTACAAGACGTGGTCAGAGACTGCAGACAAGATACAAGAGATGATCAGAGACTGCAGACATAAGACATGATGCAAGAGATGATCAGAGACTGCAGACATAAGACATGATACAAGAGATGGTCAGAAACTGCAAACATGATACAAGAAATGATCAGAGACTGCAGACATGATACAAGAAATGATCAGAGACTGCAGACATGATACAAGAAATGATCAGAGACTGCAGACATGATACAAGAGATGATCTGAGACTGCAGACATGAGACATGATACAAGAGATGGTTTGAGATTGCAGACATGATACAAGAAATGATCTTAGACTGCAGACATGATACAAGAGATGGTCGGAGACAGCAGACATGATACAAGAGATGGTCGGAGACAGCAGACATGATACAGGAGATGATCAGAGACTGCAGACATAATACAAGAGATGATCAGACTGGAGACATGATACAAGAGATGGTCAGAGACTGCAGACATGATACAAGAAATTATTAGAGACTGCAGACATGATACAAGAGATGGTCAAAGACTGCAGGCATTCTCTTTCTTATTTGTCTCTGTTTTCCTTTTCTTACCAGGGCTCTTAGCCCTTTTTGATTGTTAACAGATGCCCAAGACGATCTTAATGCAGAGTTAATGCATTTTTGTCCTGGCTATTCCTGCACTTATGGGGGTTACCCCAAATTACGTATGTTGCACTCAGGATTTCTGTGACGGTTTAAAAAGGAGGCTGCCCTCCTCTGTTTATGTTGTATTTTTTTTTTTCGTCTCTTATGCGCCAGTTCTAGCCCCTGCGTGGGCAATCTAGGTGCCTTTGACATTGTTGTATGTTTAACACTACTTCTGCAATAAAAACTTATTGAACCAGAAACTGCAGGCATAAGACATGATACAAGAGATGGTCAGAGACTGCAGAAATGAAACATAATACAAGAGATGGTCAGAGATTACAGACATGAAACAAGAGATGATCAGAGACTACAGACATGATACAAGAGATGATCAGAGACTACAGACAGGATACAAGAGATGATCAGAGACTATGATACAAGAGATGATCAGAGACTACTGACATGATGCAAGAGATGATCAGAGACTACAGACACAATAGAAGAGATGATCAGAGACTACAGATGTGATATAAGAGACATGATACAAGAGATAGTCAGAGACTGCAGACATGATACAAGAGATTATCAGAGACTGCAGACATGATACAAGAGACACGATACAAGAGATGGTCAAAGGCTGCAGACATGATACAACAGATGGTCAGAGATTGGAGACACGATACAATAGATGATCAGAGACTGGAGACATGATACAAGAGATGGTCAGAGACTGCAGACATGATACAAGAAATGATCAGAGACTGCAGACATGATGCAAGAGATGGTCAGAGACTGCAAACATGATACAAGAGATGGTCAGAGACTGCAAACATGATACAAGAGATGGTCAGAGACTGCAGACATTCTCTTTCTTATTTCTCTCTGTTTTCCTTTTCTTACCAGAGCGCTTAGCCCTTATTGATTGTTAACAGATGCCCAAGATGATCTTAATGCAGAGTAAATGCATTTTTGTCCTGGCTATTCCTGCACTTATGGGGGTTACCCCAAATTACGTATGTTGTACCCAGGATTTCTGTGACCGTTTAAAAAGAAGGCTGCCCTCCTCTGTTTATGTTGTATTTTTTTTTTCGTCTCTTATGCGCCAGTTCTAGCCCCTGCGTGGGCAATATTGGTGCCATTGACATTGTTGTATGTTTAACACTACTTCTGCAATAAAAACTTATTGAACCAGAGACTGCAGGCATGAGACATGATACAAGAGATGGTCAGAAATTGCAGACATGAGACATAATACAAGAGATGATCAGGGATTGCAGACACGATACAAGAGATGATCAGAGATTGCAGACATTATACAAGAGATGATCAGAGACTGCAGACATGATACAAAAGATGATCAGAGACTACAGACACGATACAGGAGATCATCACAGACTACAGACATGATACAAGAGATGATCAGAGACTACTGACATGATACAAGAGATGATCAGAGACTACAGACACAATACAAGAGATGGCCAGAGACTACAGACATGATATAAGAGATGATCAGCGACTGCAGACTTAATACATGATATAAGAGATTATCAGAGACTGCAGACATGATACAAGAGACATGATACAGGAGATGGTCAAAGACTGCAGACATGATACAAGAGATAGAGATTGGAGACATGATACAATAGATGATCAGAGACATGATACAAGAGATTATCAGAGACTGCAGACATGATACAGAAATTTTGGTTTTTATTAAAGTGTTCCTCTGTTCAACCCCTTATTAACCCTTAATTTACTCTAATCAGCCTTATTAACTCCTTATTCTCCTTCTCCATTTAATTATTATTTTCAGATGTACAGACTACAACAAGCACCTCCCTGCCAGAGTCCACAGGCCTCAGTGAGGCCGCTTTCATGACACCCCACAGCCTTCTCACTTCCACAGACTCCGGAAGGTGAAGAGATTGCGGATGTTGGAATACAATGTTTATTTGTATTTTATGCAACAACAACTACATCAATATCAGTATTTAGTAAAGGTATATTTTTCAGCCAGTAGATGGCAGTGTTTATAAGTTTGTGGCTGCATCTATGGTTAAACACTATGGCTTAACCACTTCCCGCCCGGCCTATAGCAGATTGATGGCCGGGCAGTGGTTCAGTTGTCCTGACTGGGCATCATATGATGTCCTTTAGAATAACAGCTGCTACAAGCCCATGGGGGGCGCGCATTGCGGCGATCGGTGGTGTGTCAATCTGACACACCGCTCCACCGATCTTGGTGAAGAGCCTCCGGCGGAGGCTCTTTACCACGTGATCAGCCGTGTCCAATCACGGCTGATCACGATGTCAACAGGAAAAGCCGTTGATCGGCTTTTCCTCACTCGCGTCTAACAGACGCGAGTAGAGGAGAGCCGATCGGCGGCTCTCCTGACAGGGGGGGTCTGCGCTGATTGTTTATCAGCGCAGTCCCCCCTCGGATGCCTGCACTAGAACAACAGGGAAGCCGCCAGGACCACCAGGGAAGCGGGCAACATGTGGATGGCCAGGTATGTACCCCATGGCCATCTACATGTGCCCAATCTGTGCCAATCAGTGCCCACAAATGGGCACTGACAGGCACCATTATAAAGCAGTGATGCCCAGCAATGCCACCCATCAATGTCATCAGTGCCACCAATCAGTGTCAACAGTGCCACCCATCAGTGTCCATCTGTGCCACCTATCAGTGCCCATCCGTGCCACCCATCAGTGCCACCCATAAGTACCCACCAGTGCCACCCATAAGTACACATCAGTGCCACCTGTGAGTGCCCATCAGTGCTGCCTATGAGTGCCCATCAGTGCCACCTATCAGTGTCCATCAGTGGTGCCTATCAGTGCCCATCATCAGTGCCACCTCATCAGTGCCCATCAGTGCTGCCTTATCAGTGCCCATCAGTGCAGGCATACCAGTGCCCGTCATTGAAGAAGAAAACGTACTTATGTACAAACATTTTTAACAGAAACAAAGAAAAACTTGTTTCTTTTCAAAATTTTCGGTCTTTTTTTATTTGTTGCGCAAAAAATAAAAACCGCAGATGTGATCAAATACGACCAAAAGAAAGCTCTATTTGTGGGAACAAAATGATAAAAAATTTGTTTGGGTACAGTGTTGTATGACATTCAAATTGCGACAGCGCTGAAAGCTGAAAATTGGCTTGAGCAGGAAGGTGTCTAAGTGCCTGGTATTGACGTGGTTAAGAAGCTACTGCACCAGTTCATACATTAATTGGTGCGCCGAAAAAGTAATTAAATGAACGTGCGAACCGCCGCACATTGAAGCGCAAATAACGATAATAAATACCCCAATATGTAAACTGCAACTGGCGCTAGGGTAACTGCAGTTTTCTCATTGATAATAGTGCAAGCCCAATACAATTGGTTAATTTAATCTCATTGGATGTGTCTTGTTAGGCAATTAGTAGGTGTTTTCAGTTAACCACTTCAGCCCCGGAAGGATTTACCCCCTTTCTGACCAGAGCACTTTTTACAATTTGGCACTGTGTCGCTTTAACTGCTAATTGCGCGGTCATGCAATGCCGTACCCAAACGAAATTTGCGTTCTTTTCTTCCCACAAATAGAGCTTTCTTTTGATGGTATTTGATCACCTCTGCCATTTTTATTTTTTGCGCTATACACGGAAAAAGACCGAAAATTTAGAAAAAAAATGATATTTCTACTTTTTGTTCTAAAAAAAATCCAATAAACTCAATTTTAGTCATACATTTAGGCCAAAATGTATTCGGCCACATGTCTTTGGTAAAAAAAATATCAATAAGTGTATATTTATTGGTTTGCGCAAAAGTTATAGCGCCTACAAACTAGGGTACATTTTCTGGAATTTACACAGCCTTTAATTTATGACTGTCTATGTCGTTTCTTGAGGTGCTAAAATGGCAGGGCAGTACAAAACCCCCACAAATGACCCCATTTTGGAAAGTAGACACCCCAAGGAAATTGCTGAGAGGCATGTTGAGCCCATTGAATATTCATTTTTTTTGTCCCAAGTGATTGAATAATGACAAAAAAAAAAAAAATTACAAAAAGTTGTCACTAAATGATATATTGCTCACACAGGCCATGGGCATATGTGGAATTGCACCCCAAAATACATTCTGCTGATTCTCCTGAGTACGGGGATACCACATGTGTGGGACTTTTTGTACGGGGCCCCGAAAACCAATCACTGCCTTCAGGATTTCTAAGGGCTTACATTTTTGATTTTACTCCTCACTACCTATCACAGTTTTTTTAAGGCCATAAAATGCCCAGATGGCACAACCCCCCCCCCCCAAATGACCCCATTTTGGAAAGTAGACACCCCAAGCTATTTGCTGAGAGGCATGTTGAGTCCGTGGAATATTTTATATTTTGACACAAGTTGCGGGAAAGTGACAATTTTTTTTTTTTTTTTTTTTGCACAAAGTTGTCACTAAATGATATATTGCTCACACAGGCCATGGGCATATGTGGAATTGCACCCCAAAATACATTTAGCTGCTTCTCCTGAGTATGGGGATACCACATGTGTGGGACTTTTTAGGAGCCTAGCCTCGTACGGGGCCCCGAAAACCAATCACCGCCTTCAGGATTTCTAAGGGTGTACATTTTTGATTTCACTCTTCACTGCCTATCACAGTTTCGGAGGCCATGGAATGCCCAGGTGGCACAAACCCCCCTCAAATGACCCCATTTTGGAAAGTAGACACCCCAAGCTATTTGCTGAGAGGCATAGTGAGTATTTTGCAGCTCTCATTTGTGTTTGAAAATGAAGAAAGACAAGAAAAAAAATGTTTTTTTTCTTTTTTTAGTTTTCAAAACTTTGTGACAAAAAGTGAGGTCTGCAAAATACTCACTATACCGCTCAGCAAATAGCTTGGGGTGTCTACTTTCCAAAATGGGGTCATTTGGGGGGGTTTTGTGCCACCTGGGCATTCCATGGCCTCCGAAACTGTGATAGGCAGTGAAGAGTGAAATCAAAAATTTACACCCTTAGAAAGCCTGAAGGCGGTGCTTGGTTTTCGGGGTCCCGTGCGCGGCTAGGCTCCCAAAAAGTCCCACACATGTGGTATCCCCATACTCAGGAGAAGCAACAGAATGTATTTTGGGGTGTAATTTCACATATTCCCATGGCATGTTTGAGCAATATATCATTTAGTGACAACTTTGTGCAAAAAAAATAAAAAAATTTGTCTCTTTCCCGCAACTTGTGTCACAATATAAAATATTCCATGGACTCGACATGCCTCTCAGCAAATAGCTTGGGGTGTCTACTTTCCAAAATGGGGTCATTTGGGGGGGTTTGAACTGTCCTGGCATTTTATGCACAACATTTAGAAGCTTATGTCACACATCACCCACTCTTCTAAACACTTGAAGACAAAGCCCTTTCTGACACTTTTTGATTACATGAAAAAATTTTTTTTTTTTTGCAAGAAAATTACTTTGAACCCCCAAACCTTATATATTTTTTTAAAGCAAATGCCATACAGATTAAAATGGTGGGTGTTTCATTTTTTTTTTCACACAGTATTTGCGCAGCGATTTTTCAAACGCACTTTTTGGGGAAAAAACACACTTTTTTAAATTTTAATGCACTAAAACACACTATATTGCCCAAATGTTTGATGAAATAAAAAAGATGATCTTAGGCCGAGTACATGGATACCAAACATGACATGCTTTACAATTGCGCACAAACGTGCAGTGGCAGCAAAATAAATACATTTTTAAAAGCCTTTAAAAGCCTTTACAGGTTACCACTTTAGATTTACAGAGGAGGTCTACTGCTAAAATTACTGCCCTCGATCTGACCGTCGCGGTGATACCTCACATGCATGGTGCAATTGCTGTTTACATTTGACGCCAGACCGACGCTTGCGTTCGCCTTAGCGCGAAAGCAGGGGGCGACAGGGGTGCTTTTTTTTTTTTTTCTTTATTATTCTTTTGCTTTTTTATCTTATTTTTAAACTGTCCCTTTCATTTTTTTTTTTTTGTAATCATTTTTATTGTTATCTCAGGGAATGTAAATATCCCCTATGATAGCAATAGGTAGTGACAGGTACTCTTTTTTGAAAAAATTGGGGTCTATTAGACCCTAGATTTCTCCTCTGCCCTCAAAGCATCTGACCAAACCAAGATCGGTGTGATAAAATGCTTCCCCAATTTCCCAATGGCGCTATTTACATCCGGCGAAATCTAAGTCATAAAATGCTCGTAGCTTCCGGTTTCTTAGGCCATAGAGATGTTTGGAGCCACTCTGGTCTCTGATCAGCTCTATGGTCAGCTGGCTGAATCACCAGCTGCATTCTCAGGTTCCCTGTTGAGACAGGAGAGCCAGAGAAAAACACGGAAGACGGTGGGGGGGGGGGGGATTCCCTCCCACTGCTTGTAAAAGCAGTCTAGAGGCTAATTAGCCGCTAGGATTGCTTTTACATGAAAGCCGACCGCTGGCTGAAAAGAATGATACCAAGATGATACCTAAACCTGCAAGCATCATTCTGGTATAGCCACTCAAAGTCGTGAATGGCGTACCTGAAGACAAAAAAATGGTTAACAATAAAGCACAGTAAACGGTAAAGTATAAAAAATTGCATACCTGAAAAGCAAACATGATAAAAGATAATAACAATAAAACATTGCAGAATAGGATACAGTAAAAAAGAGCAGAACAATAGAGAGAATAGAGAGAGAGAGAGAACAATAAAACGACAACTATTATTTTTTATTTTATATTTTTGTTTGTGTTTTTTTTTTTTTTTTACACTTTTTTTGTAACTGTAACTTTTATAACTGTAACCGGTTCCAGGTTCGGGTCTCTCAAAATGCGATGGCATCTTGGAAGACCCTGTGAAAGTGTGTCCTAGTCTGTGGAATGCTGTACCCTACGCTAATACTCAACTAGTGAATGTTAGCGTTCAAAACATTCACCAATGCAAAGACCAGGATTGACAGGAGGGACAATAATAGCGGGTGTCATGCCTATATCCGCGCTTGCTGCAGACACGACATCTTTTTTGGGGGGGTTCGCTGGGTAGGGGTACTCGGGAGGACATAAAAATGCCACTCATGCAGCCGACTGCATTTGGTTGGGGATGTGAATGGGGGAAGTACGGGTGCTGCAGAAGTGGTGGGTTCCCAATTAGGATTGGCGAATGCAGCAGGAAGGGCATTATGGGCACGACAGGCCTGTGTTTGTCTTCTTCTTGGTGGCAGCGGGACACTACTTGTGCTTGCCACCTCACCAGCTTGAACTGCACTTATGGGACTCGCCACGTCACCAAGTGTTACTGCAGTGCTGGTTTGACTACGACCGGGGTGTACTAGGCCGCTGGCGCTTGCCAGTTCACCAAAACGCTACCAAAAAAACTGTTAGCGATCGCAGGGATCAGGCCTGACTCTGCGAACGCTGCAGTTATGCATTTAGTGTTTTGTAAGTGTCAGTGATCGATCGATACTGCACTAGGGTGGGCTGGGCTGGGCTGGGCCGGGCGGAGGGGCAAAACGCAGGTGCTAGCAGGTATCTGGGCTGATCCCGCTAACACTGCGTTTTTGGGAACCCTAAACTGCTGGGGACGCTAGTATAGATCTGATCGGATTAGATATTGATCCGTTCCGATACTATACCACTAAGGGAGGCGTACGGTGCGTGCGTGGGTGTTAGCGGTAATGGCGCTAACCTGACGCTGCCTGGGGCTGGTGCTTGCCAGTTCACCAAAACGCTACCAAAAAAAGTGTTAGGGATCGCAGGGATCAGGCCTGACTCTGCGAACGCTGCAGTTATGAGTTTAGTGTTTTGTAAGTGACAGTGATCGATCGATACTGCACTTGGGTGGGCTGGGTGGAGGGGCAAAACGCAGGTGCTAGCAGGTATCTGGGCTGATCCCGCTAACACTGCGTTTTTGGGAACCCTAAACTGCTGGGGACGCTAGTATAGATCTGATCGGATTAGATATTGATCCGTTCAGATACTATACCACTAAGGGAGGCGTCCGGTGCGTGCGTGGGTGTTAGCGGTACTGGCGCTAATCTGACGCTGCCTGGGGCGACGCATATCACCGCCGGGCGATCAGGGGGCTAAACCTTTATTCGGTAATAAACAGTGGGTGCCCTGACACTATAAAAAATAAACTAACTAACCAGCGTCACCCGCAACGGTTATACGGTGATCAGTGGTGAAAGGGTTAACTAGGGGCAATCAAGGGGTTAAAACATTTATTAGGTAGTATATGGGGGTCCCTGACGCTATAAAACGCTGACGGCGAACCTAAATATCTACCTCCCTAACTAGCGTCACCAGCGACACTAATACAGCGATCAGAAAAATGATCGCTTAGTGACACTGGTGACGGGGGGTGATCAAGGGGTTAAAACTTTATTAGGGGGGGTTAGGGGGGTATCCTAGACCTAAAGGGGGCTAACCCTAACTGTCCTAACACTGTAACTGTCACAAACTGACACAATACAGTAATCAGAAAAAAAAACAAAAAAAAAAAAACCTGCTTGGTGTCAGTTTGTGACAGGGGGGGGTGATTGGGGGGGGGATCGGGGGGCGATCGGGGGGGGGGTTGGGGTGTTTTGTGTGCCTGGCATGTTCTACTGTGTGTGTGTGTGTTGTGCACTCACATTACAGTCTTCTCTCCTCGGCGCCGGAACGGAAAATACCGAGCCGAGGAGAGATGACATAATTTCCTCTGCCTCTGTGTACAATACAGAGGCAGGGAAATGATCCCATTGGCTGGGAGCGATCGCGAGGGGGGGGCCACGAATGGATGGCCTCCCCCTCACCACCGATCGCCGGGGGAGATTTGCCGACCACCGCAGGCACCGGGGGGGGGGGCCTGCCCGTGCCGCTCTGCCGACGTACATCGTCGTGCGGCGGTCGGCAACTGGTTAATTAACCCTTTTGATGCTAATCTCATTCCTTTCACTTCTAATATAGCTTTGAAATATATTTTTCTTTTTTTACCCAAATCTTTCAATACATTACAAAGAACAGAGAAGTGTTTCTAAACCCAATAAATTCATATTTTCAGATCTTGATCTTTAAAGGTGACCATACACGGCAATCAGTTAGATCTTAAATAAATTAGATTTAGTGCAAGAGCCTGTTTGATTTTCTAAATTTTGAATTAATTGTTCAAGTGCGTCTTCCTATTACCTATTTTGCCTAAATATCGAGTTGTACAGAGATTGGCCAATCAGATTGCATAGTTCATGACCATCTTAAGTGCCAAATTTGGAATGTAGATGTGCCATGACCCACTTGTATTTTCCTAACACTATTTCTTGGGCATTATACAAGGCACATGAAAAACCACCTTTTTTCAAGACATGCTAGAGTGATCAGGAATCTTCCAACTACAGCTCTCCAGCTGTTGCGGAAATACACATACCATGAAGAATTGCAAAACTCTGACATTCACAGACATGACAAGGCATGATGGGAATTGTAGTTCCTGAACAACTGGAGGGCCGTATTAGGTGCAATGAAAAATCTGGACTGCCGCACTCCGGATTGGAATAATAAAGGTAAAATCTTCTTTATTGAAAAAATGACATAATTTAAAATCCGTACATTGCTCTGTTGAAATGATACAGCATAACCGCTGACGCGTTTCACGCTCCCATAGAGCGCTTACTCATAGCTGGTTTGTACAACAATGAAGGCCACTTATATACATATTATACGTCTCACACATGACCCCATATTGATTGTATAACTCTAAACAGCTGATCGTTGGATTGTATGGGATCTTAGCATGGAGTTAATTGGGTGTGTGTTTTATGGTGGAATGTTTATTAAAGACGTAAGTGTGCAGACAAAGTGTTCCTATAGACAATACAAAGATATCCATAAATAAAAAGTCTATATTGCTTTAAAAATCTTTTGAAGAAGGAAAGTTAGGAAAGTATGGAGTTTCCTTTCTTTCCACGGGACTGAGATAGATTCTGGAGCTAACGTTTAGACGTATAAACATGTGAACCATTATATAAATGGATATAGGTATGTGTGAGCTGTATGGCCTAGTAGCCACGGCATAGTGTGGAAGGTATCATATATCTACCCTGTTCACAAATGTTATGAAAATGTTATATAGATGAAGATGTTATAAAGGTTGTTATAAAAAATACTGTGAAAAACCACTGTGTTTTATAAACAACAAGATCTTACATGTGAAGATCTGTGACAGTGTTTGTGTGACTTTCAGATTTCATAACCTTATGTGAAATCTGCCAAGTTTGGAATGTGAATACGGTGTATGTATATATAGTGTATGAGTGCTTTTTTGATGATTTAAAATCTACAAAAAAAAAGAGTATTTTATAAATGCATGTATATGTGCATTTATATATGTACATGAATCTGAAAAAGTGAACATGAGAAATAAAATAAAATAAAAATCAACATGAAGCATAACAAGTGCATGTGTATGTATATATATCTACCATCGTGAAAGTATATATAGAATATATATAAAGTGAAATAAAGTAAAAACTGGACCATATGTCTGTGTCTTAACTGAAAAAATCGATCAATAAATGATCTATGTGTGAGTATATATTTCCCATACAATCTTCTACATATGTACCTGTCGAACTTATAATACATGAACAGGGAACAGGGAGTAAACGATAATAAAACATATCATACACTAATAATTCTGTGGCTCAAACTCACAAAAGTATACCTTTAAAAGCATATGTTTATCAACCTGGTAATATTCATTCTGGTTAGACAATGAAATAAACGTTTACTAAACGTATTGTTTTGAAGCAATCTCATCTCTTGATGTACCATCTTCATATGTATGAGCAGAACTATATGAGGTAAAGAAGAAAAATGTCATGTCTAAATGTGTTATCGTCACCCTTCTACATTTGAAGTATGGCATTGAAATATGTATGTTTCTAAGTGAATACCAATTCAAGTGGATGAGTGACTATCTCATGTAGACGGTGTACCTCTTTGCTCGCTACAACCCCCAGTATAGGATAGTGTATATAGAGACCCTATAAAAGTAAAGATGGACATATACGTTTAAAATTATGAGGGCTATTCCTATGGAACTGGTGTTGTAGCTTGCTTACAGCTACCATTGAACAATGGTGTCTGATTGGAGATGAAGAATGAATAAATAAACAAACAAACCAAAAGTCAGTGAATATGACCCATAGTGTCCTATTGGCATGAGTGTATAGATATATCTCCAATTGTTCATTCATAAAAAAGTGAATACAAGAACCTCATCAAGGTTCTATTTCAAAAAAGAGGAGAAGGAATGGAGGGCCGTAGTTTGAAGACCCCTGTGCTAGACTATTATTATGCCTCTAGAATTGGGAGTGTGGCATCTATCCAACTTCACTCTGCTGGTGGACACAAGAACCTACATCTATAGCTATATCTATATATAGATTTGTAGCCCTGGTAGATTTTCAATCTACTGCTTATAGGTAAATTCAGTGGGTTATCTGTTTATACATAGTCAGATTTGCCTCTGTTCCAGCTTGGCTGAGTTGCATGTAGTTTCACACTGTGCCTGTGGGTGTCGTTGTCACCATGGGTCGGTGTGGAAAGGCAACACGTTGAAGCGTACTAGCTGCTAGGTTAGTGAGAGAAACCTATCCAGGCGGGCAAAGATTCAACTCCAAAAAGAGAGTACATTCATCTACAAGCTTTCAATTCCTAATACTACACTAAGAAAAGGTATTTGAACTTCCCTGCAACTCTTTTTCTACCTCTTTCCTGCTACTTCCTTCAATTTACGTTTATTAAAGCATTGGAAAAGATACTCAAGTGTCCGGTGCCTACATTGTCTGGTATTAAACTCAACGGGACCCTAGACCCAGTTCTGATGAAATAGAGGTAACGAAGGTGACGGTAACAGCCCGCTTTAAACCAGCAGCTCCACCGAGAGTTATTGCTACAGATATATCTATATATCTATATATATACACACACACACTGAAGCAGTAAGCAATATACATTGGCCCAGAAGTGAATCTGTACACAGGAAGTAGGTGTGTGTTTTGAGGCCAAATCATTTAGACATACACACATGACCCACACAAACACCACCCCATGTAAAAATAAATGAAACATTATCTTAATTTGCAAATAAGGATCATCTCTTCCTCAGAGAACAGTGAGCGGGCATGGTGGTGGGAAGAAATTAGCAGCAGTACAAGCAACTTCCTGGAGGGGCGTGATGTCATTCCTGTGTGCTGGCTTTCCGGAAACCAGATATGCACCACGGGTACATACCTCCGCGCACACAGCAGTGGCGCATCTCACATACACAGCTGTCATGAAGATCCTGCCAGTAATCGGCGATCCAGACGCACGGGGACACGGCCACGGGATCCACTGCGCATGCGCGTGCGTTCACGGGTGCTGTCACGCACGGGCACGCGCGCGCACTCCCGCTAGTGCTATTTAAACCAGCCTGTCACACTCTATCCCCGCGGTCTGCTCTACAGCGTTCCGTGTGCCTTAACCTGATCTGACCTGTGTAATCTGCTATCTGACCCGGCTTCCTGTTTGACCATCCTGCTATCCGCCTGCACCAGACCCTCTTGGCTTGCCTGACCATCCCTCTGTGTTATCCCTGGTATCTCTGCTGCTTGACCGATACCGACCTCCGGCCTGTTTGACCATTCCTCTGTCTGATACCAGTATCCAGGCTACTACCTGCTTCCTGGTTCCAGTCCAGCGTTCCAGTCTACTACCTGCTGCCTTGTTCCTGGTTCCAGTCCAGCGTTCCAGTCTACTACCTGCTGCCTTGTTCCTGGTTCCAGTCCAGCGTTCCAGTCTACTACCTGCTGCCTTGTTCCTGGTTCCAGTCCAGCATTCCAGTCTACTACCTGCTGCCTTGTTCCTGGTTCCAGTCCAGTGTTCCAGGCTACTACCTGCTGCCTTGTTCCAGTCCAGCGTTCCAGTCTACTACCTGCTGTCTTGTTCCTGGTTCCAGTCCGGCTCTCAGTCCTGCTTACTTACCCGCTTACTTACCTGCTGTGGTTACGGGTCCTCTCTGCATTCCAGCCTCCTCTTCAGCTTCAGGTTCCAGAGGGTGCCACCACTCCTGAACTTCCGGTGACTGTCGATCCTGCCAGGCACCCATACCACTCCTCACTCCTGGGCCTTCTGTCTCCATTCCAGGGGAACAGGAGTGGGAGCTGTAAGGGAGGTCTTTCTCTGCACTTCAGGCTCAAAACCCACCAGGTACGTGACAGTAGCAGACAGCCATGTCTGAGCCTGAGCAGGGAACATCTCCCATGGAGGAACTTTGTGCACACCTGGCAGGATTGACTGAAGCAGTCAAGAATCTACAACAAGGATACACCAGGCTGGAGGAACGAGTGTTAACCTTATCTAATCCCATTGGGGCCCAGGGGGTTCCTTCCGCTCCTGCTCCTTCAGTCGGGCCTTCCTCAACGGTGGTGATGCTCCCCCCAGAACCCAAGGTCCCGAAGCCGGAACGTTTCTTCGGAAATCGCCTTAAATTCAGGGCTTTCCGCAACTCCTGTGAATTGTTCTTTGCTCTTCAGCCACGTACCTTTTCCCTGGAGGCTACCAAGGTGGGCTACGTAATCTCTCTGCTTTCTGGTGACCCCTAAACCTGGGCCTATCGCCTCTTGGAGCAAAAGGACGTATCCCTGACTAATCTCTCCACCTTCTTTGACGCATTGGGTCAGCTATACGATGACCCCCAGCTATGGGAACTTCTCGTCCAACTTGGGTTACCCCTAAAGTTCCTCATCATACGTCACCAGCACCACCTACCTCCACGTTTAACCCACCTGAGCCAATGCAATTAGGGGTCTTGCGTCCTTCTCTTACCCAGGAGGAACGTCGTTGAGTGAATAATCTGTGCCTGTACTGTGGGGAACCTGGGCACTTTGTCAGGAACTGTCCTCTTAAACTCCGTAAGTGCCTATCCCTGTCCACTGACTATGTTGCGCCTCTGGTTAAGAACACTACTCACCTCGCTCTCTCTATCCTGTTACAGCTTCCAGGTGAGACTCTGCAAATAACCGCCATTATTGACTCTGGAGCTTGCAGATGTTTCATGGACTCTCTTTTTGCTACCCAACACCGGATACCTCTGTTGCCTAAAGCCCATGGACTTTCCATCCATCTAGCTGATGGAACCGCTATTAAGTCTGGGCCTGTTACCCAAGAGACTGTTCCAATACCCGTCTCCATCTCCAACTCTCATCAAGAACTGCTACGCCTAGATATCATCGCTTCACCTCTGTTTCCCATAATCCTCGGCATGCCATGGTTACAGGCCCACAATCCTGATATTAATTGAATCACAGGTGAAGTTACCTTTTCTTCTCCATATTACCAACAGTCTTGTAGATTTCAGAACGCTCAGGAGAACCCTACCTTGCTCTGTGTGAATACAGACCCTAGTCTACACCTCTCCATCCCTTCTGCCTATCACGATTTCCTAGATGTATTCAACAAGCAAGGGGGCAGAGGTCTTACCCCCTCACCGGGCCTATGACTGTCCTATCGAATTACTTACCGGTGCTGAGATACCTTTTGGAAGAATATTTCCTTTGACTGAAGTAGAACAAGGGGCTTTAAAAGAATATATCGATGAGAATCTAAAGAAAGGCTTCATTCGTCCATCCACGTCTCCAGCAGGTGCAGATATCTTCTTTGTACAGAAGAAAGATAAGACCCTCAGACCATGTGTAGATTACCGCGAGCTGAACAAAATCACTGTAAAAAAACGTTACCCTGTTCCCCTGGTACCAGAATTATTCCAAAGACTTGGGACAGCTACCATATTCACTAAACTTGATCTCCATGGAGCCTACAATTTAGTTCGTATTAGGGACGGAGACGAATGGAAGACCGCCTTTCGTACCCATTATGGACATTTTGAATACCTGGTGATGCCTTTCGGTCTGTGTAATGCCCCTGCTACATTCCAGTACTTTATCAATGATGTTTTACGAGACTTCCTAGATCTGTTTGTTATTGTCTATTCAGACGACATACTAATATTTTCTTGTTCCCTTGAATCCCATCGCAGGCACGTCAGAAGTGTGTTGGCCCGGCTTCGACAACATGGTCTATATGCAAAAGCTGAGAAATGTGAATTTGAACAGGAAAGTATTCCATTTTTGGGGTTAATCATTTCCAGTAAGGGCATTAATATGGACCCTCAAAAGGTCGCTGCAGTTCTAGATTGGCCAGTCCCGACAGACAAGAAAGGGATCCAGCGATTCGTTGGATTCGCTAATTTTTACCGTAAATTTATTAAGGGGTTCTCAGCAATCATCACACCCATCACACAGCTAACTAAACAGGGTACACGCTTCCATTGGTCTGCTGAAGCTCAAAAGGCTTTTGAGACTCTCAAGGGCCTTTTTACTTCCGCCTCCGTACTAAAACATCCAGATTCCTCTCTGCCATTCGTACTAGAGGTGGATGCATCTGAGATTGCAGTAGGGGCAGTGTTGTCGCAAAGACAGGGAACTAAGGCCCTGTTATATCCTGTGACCTTCTTCTCTCGTAAATTGTCCACGGCAGAGAGAAATTATGATGTAGGTGACAGAGAGTTGTTGGCAATCAAATCAGCGTTGGAGGAGTGGCGCTATCTGCTAGAGGGTGCCGCTCACCCAGTCTTAATTTTTACAGATCATAAGAACCTGGAGTATTTGAGATCTGCAAAAAGGTTGAAGCCACGCCAAGCCAGGTGGGCTCTCTTTTTCTCCAGGTTCTCCTTTCATGTCACTTACCGCCCCGACTCCAAGAATACCAAACCTGATGCCCTATCCAGGATGTTTCACAAGTCCCAAGAGGTTTCCCCTCCGGACACCATTCTGTCCCCGGGGAATTTTCTTTTACTTCAGGGAGACCTGCTTTCTCAGATTAAGCAGGCTTCCGCAGAGTTGGAATCTTCCATTAGATCAGAACTCCAAGTTAAGGATAGGTTACTGTGGCACGAGAATAGGATCTTTATACCTGAAGAACTACGAGTTTCAGTACTAGAACTCTGTCATGACCATGCATTGGCTGGGCATTTTGGCGTAGCTAAGACTACTGATCTGGTACAGCGTACCTTTTGGTGGCCTCAGTTACGTGAAGATTGTAGGAGATTTGTTGAATCCTGTACCACTTGTATCTGGAACAAGGGGCACAGGACCAAGGCTTGGGGATTGCTAAAGCCATTATTTGTCCCAGGTAGGCCTTGGAAAATGCTTTCTATAGATTTTATTGTGGAATTACTGCCGGCTGGGGGCTTCACCTCAATTTTTGTCATAGTAGACCGGTTGTCGAAAATGGCCCACTTTGTCCCAATGAAGGGCACCCCCTCAGCTACGGAAACGGCACAGGCATTGATTAAAGAAGTCATCAGGCTCCATGGGGTACCAGTTAATATCGTTTCAGATCGGGGGGTACAGTTTACCTCCCGATTCTGGAGGTCTCTGTGCAAAACATTGAAGATTGAACTCTCATTTTCATCTGCTTATCATCCCCAGACTAATGGGCAAACAGAGAGAACAAACCAGACTCTTGAACAATATTTACGCTGTTTTTCTTCTTTTGCCCAAGATGATTGGATTTCTGTTCTCCCATTGGCTGAATTCGCCTACAACAATTCCATTCATTCCGCTATCAAACAAACTCCATTTTTTGCAAATTATGGTTTCCACCCTTCATTTTTGCCTAATTCTCTTCCAGAGTGCACAGTACCCGCAGTTCAGGAGAGGTTGGACTTCTTTACTTCCAATAACCAAGTTTTGCAGGAGACCATGACCAGGACCCAGGAGTATAATAAGGCAACTTTTGATAAGAAGAGACGAGGTGAGCTGTTACTTACACCCGGGGACCAGGTATGGTTATCTACAGTAAATCTCAGGATGGCTTGCCCGTCAAAGAAATTAAGTCCCAAGTTTCTTGGACCATTTACTGTCAAACGAAGAATTAATGAGGTGGCATACGAACTTGAACTTCCGGATTCTCTAAAAGTGCATCCAGTATTTCATGTGTCCCTGCTCAGACCCTCTGTTTCTAATCCATTTCCAGGCCGAAGTACGGATCCTCCTGATCCAATTTTGGTAGATGGGGAGGAGGAATTCGAGGTAGAGGCTATCATGGACCATAGGAGAAGAGGTAACCAAAATCAATTTTTGATAAAATGGAGGGGGTTCGGCCCAGAAGAAAATTCTTGGGAACCTGAGGATAACATTCATGCTGAAAATCTGTTGCAATCTTTTAAAAGAGCCCATCCAGAGAGATTTCTTCAAAGGGGCATCTGGAGACTACCCCTTGGGGGGGGGGAATGTCATGAAGATCCTGCCAGTAATCGGCGATCCAGACGCACGGGTTCCACTGCGCATGCGCGCGCATTCACGGGTGCTGTCACGCACGGGCACGCGCGCGTGCACTCTCGCTAGTGCTAGGCGGGCTATTTAAACCAGCCTGTCACACTCTATCCCCGCTGTCTGCTCTACAGCATTCCGTGTGCCTTAACCTGATCTGACCTGTGTACTCTGCTATCTGACCCGGCTTCCTGTTTGACCATCCTGCTATCCGCCTGCATCAGACCCTCTTGGCTTGCCTGACCATCCCTCTGTGTTATCCCTGGTACCTCTGCTGCTTGACCGATACCGACCTCCGGCCTGTTTGACCATTTCTCTGTCTGATACCAGTATCCAGGCTACTACCTGCTTCCTGGTTCCAGTCCAGCGTTCTAGTCTACTACCTGCTGCCTTGTTCCTGGTTCCAGTCCAGCGTTCCAGTCTACTACCTGCTGCCTTGTTCCTGGTTCCAGTCCAGCGTTCCAGTCTATTACCTGCTGCCTTGTTCCTGGTTCCAGTCCAGCGTTCCAGTCTACTACCTGCTGCCTTGTTCCTGGTTCCAGTCCAGCGTTCCAGGCTACTACCTGCTGCCTTGTTCCAGTCCAGCGTTCCAGTCTACTACCTGCTGTCTTGTTCCTGGTTCCAGTCCGGCTCTCAGTCCTGCATACTTACCTGCTTACTTACCTGCTGTGGGTCCGGGTCCTCTCTGCATTCCAGCCTCCTCTTCAGCTTCAGGTTCCAGAGGGTGCCACCACTCCTGAACTCTGACGATCCTGCCAGGCACCCATACCACTCCTCATTCCTGGGCCTTCTGTCTCAATTCCAGGGGAACAGGAGTGGGAGCTGTAAGGGAGGTCTTTCTCTGCACTTCAGGCTCAAAACCCACCAGGTACGTGACAACAGCGGTCGCGCATCTAGATGCAGGAACCCGATTTTTATGGAAATTAATAATAAAGCAGATGCAGATTTCCAGGACTGGACTAACAAATGTTTATAGCGAAAGGCAACTGGTGTTTTCTATTAAACAAGGTCTAAATGGGCCATTGACATGCAGCACAGTTGAATTTAGGAATGTGTCTTTGCAAAGTTAAACTAAATGAAATCCTTTCTTATTTTTGGTTGGGGATAGAGTGCAGAGGGAATAGAAGGCTTGTCAGTTTTTGGGGATGTCTGCGCCCCTGATAGGGTGAAGACAACTCCCAAATGTTGCCAGTTTCTCCTTCAAATTTATTCACTTCCCATCACATAGCCAAACAGGAAGTGAGGGTAAAATCCTACCAATGTCTTTCCTTGGGGACACATAGGTCAATCTAAATAGTTTCCCCATTAGGTAAATTGAACTCTAGCTTTTTGCTGTGTACACCCTAAATTATTAGGTATCTTGGACTTTGGGGTTTATTTAGTAAAGGCAAATCCACTTTGTACTACAAGTGCATTTGGAAGTGCAGTTGCTGGAGATCTGAGGGGGACATGCAAGGAAAATAAAGAAAATAGCATCTTTGCTTCTACATGATTGGATGATAAAATCACCAGTGCTTCCCCTCAGATTTACAGCGAGTAGACTTGTATTGCAGAGTGGATTTGCCTTTAATAAACCCCAATATACCTAATAATTTGGGGTTTTACCCTCACTTCCTGTTTGGCTATGTGACAGGAAGTGAAGCCAATTTTCAGAAAAGGGACACAAAGCCCAACCTAAAAAAGACAAGCAGGGGTTCTAATACTCACTTGGTTTCCCTCAAATGCTCACAATTAGAATAGGATTGTCTTGAGCTAGATTTTAGCTCAGTGCTCTAAATCAGTGGTTCTCAACCCTGTCCTCAAGTACCCCCAACAGGCCATGTTTGCAGGTTTACCTTCATCTTGCACAGGTTCTTTAAATCAGAGTCAATGGCTTGGTATTTTGGACAGCTATTTAGCTAAGATACATTCCCAAAACATGTCCTGTCGGGGGTACTTGAGGACTGAGGTTGAGAACCACTGCGCTAAAATGGAAAATTGAATACTTACCTCTCTGTAATTTTCCTTTCCTGGTGCCTATCCATGGCAGCATACGCATGCATATGCTACCATGAAGGCACCAGGAAAGTAGCTTTTAGACAAATCACACCTTTTTTGTTTTGCCATGCCAATCAGCCTAGTTAAGCTGCAACTGGGAAATCTGTTGCATGGAAATTGTTTAGGGGGGGGGGGGGGGAGTGTAAAATGCATTACTTGGATTGAGTATGCATCTGCAAAACAAATTATTAACAAAACACATAAAACATAAATATTTGCTACAAATTTTATTGGTCAACAAAACAGGACTTGGAAAAGAGCAAGGGAAGAAAAAAATACATGTATGTTAATTTAAGCCACTAACAGAATATGATTTTGAGGTCTGACCATTTTGCAGAGGAAATTAACAGGAGCTAAAAGGACTGCACCCACAAACGGACAGTCTCTTAGGCCCCTTTCACACTGGGGCGGTAGGGGGTGTCGGCGGTAAAACAGCGCTATTTTACCGCGGTATTCGGCCGCTAGCGGTGCGGTTTTAACCCCCTGCTGGCAGCCGAAAAAGGGTTAAAACCACCCATACAGCACGGCTATAGCCGCGGTATTGCCGCGGTATAGCCGCGCTGTCCCATTGATTTCAATGGGCAGGAGCGGTGAAGGAGCGGTGAATACACCGCTCCTTCACCGCTGCAAAGATGCGGCTTGAAGGAGATTTTTTCTTCTCCTGCCAGCGCGCCGCTTCAGTGTGAAAGCCCTCGGGCTTTCACACTGAACAAACAGCAGAGGCTGTTTAGGGGCGGTTTGCAGGCGGTATTTTTAGCGCAATAACGCCTGCACACCGCCCCAGTGTGAAAGGGGTCTTAAGGCTTTAAAGATTTAGTAGTCACAACAGCTTGAGGAAGATTTTGCAAAATAATGCAGCACAAACAATTACATCAATGTGAAGCTAACAAACAACACACACCTCTTTTCAGAGCAGGGTAAAGAATGTTATCTGCAAGCTTTATATAACATAGGTTTGTGTGCTAATGAGGCAATTAAAAACACATGCACAGTCTATGAAACGCACAAAATGCAAGTTCACCCAATGTAGAGACAGAACTTCAAAGTGGGTACACCTGTTAAGGATGTCCTTATATTACTAACCCAAAAAACACACTGTCTGAGCATGCCCAGAAAAATCCAAGTGCTGTTCACACACAAAAAGCACAAAAAAAACCCCAAAGTCCCTAAGTATGCCCAGAACAAACCAAATGCAGCTAGCACAAAATAAACCACCCCCCCCCCCCCCCCGTCCAAAATTTAGCACATCATTCAGCATGCTACAAAATTACAGATGGGACAAACACCCCTCGGTCCAGGGGGCAAACAAAGAGCCTAACATGGGCAAAAGTTATATAATAAATACCATTTCAGTCAATAGGAACTGACTTGTTAATTTTGCGAGTCCCCACTTGGCTGGCTTATATTCTAGTTATTGCCCTTAAAATGGGTATGGGGGCCCAGGTCCTACCCTGAGGGACATATATCAATGCCACCAATTTGGACAACCCCAAAAACGAAACAAGGAGAAGTGCCTTTAAAAATGCAAAATAGGAGGGGCATGGCTTGATCTTGTAGAAGATGTCTGCCTAATTTGAGAGCTCCCACTGACAGGATTATTCAACTGACTAAATCGGAAGCCTTTAACTCTACGCGCCCAAAAAACTATGGGAACATCTTCCAGAAGCTCCTCGACATCAAGGTCCCATTCACCACACGATTTGTCGGGACAACCAAGCCAAAATATCCCAGAGATGTTTAGGACACAGGCAGGCAACATGGCGCCCACATCCTCCTCTTCACAGGGCCCTCAGTGATCGTCTGCTTGCTCGAGAGGGGTTACTCATACTGAGCCTACATTACCGACGGGACCCTCTAACGGGGAAATTGTGCTCACTCCTCATCAACAACCCAGCCTGCAAGATCTCAGATCCGTGGCAGCTGACATCAAAGATACTCTGACGCCCGCCATCACAGATCTGAGAATTGACATACAAACACTTACAGGCAGAGTCCAAGCAGCGCTACTCAACACTCTGCAGCTATCCGTAAGAACCACCTAACTCTGGATACCCACACCCGTCAACTTAGGGAAGTAAACCGCCACCTGAAGGACCTTGACAACTGTGGCAGATGCCACAATATTCGCCTGAGTGGGGCCTTCCAGAGACTATTGCACCGGAACATTTACAAGCTGAGGTGAACGGCGTCTTCAATGCCTTACTGGAAAATCAGAGAGAAGTCCCAATTGTCCTGGAGTGGATACATCGAGCACTGAGACCGAGGGGGAAGGAAGACGACCCACCGAGAGATGTGATATGCTGTGTTGTGGACTACCATCTCAAAGAAGTGATCCTGAGGAGAGCTCGTATAATGGCGCCGTTAAAACATCATAGCATTGAAATCCGCCTTTTTCAGTATCTCCTCAGTATCACGCTGCAGCGCCGAAGTGAACTGCGAACCCTTCTTGAGGTGCTCCGAACGAAGGGTATCACCTATTATTGGAAATTCCCCTTTAGTCTCTTGGCTTCCTCACAGGAATGCACCGCTCTACTCAGAGTGCAGGAGGACCTCCAACATTTCTGTGACACGATGGGGATTCTGCACACGGAGGTACCCGAATGGTATGCGGAGTACCGCACACCGCTACCACACCAAACATCACCACGGCTTGAACCGATGTAGACTCAGGATGTCCAATGCCGCAGACACCGCTCACCCTCCGAAGCTAGAGCGCAGCACCCAGGACCGCATCCTCTCTCTGATGACAGCACGACGAAACCTCCACACTCACGTAGAGCCAGGAGAGATCATTAAAGGATTGTCCGACTTTCAAGAACTCTGAGAGACATTCAGTACTTGTTTTAGCTTTTTTTCTGTATACAGCGTTTCCTGAACAAATCCTCATAAGTACAGACTGTTCACTGTACAACCTCCAGACCTTAATGTTTTTGCCTTTTTACTTTACTCCATCAGTACAGACTGACTGAAGCACGTTCTGCTTATCCATGCAGGGAGTCTCATTCCCCTTCCTCCCTCCCCTGTATCCACACAGGGGATTTCCCGCGCAGAAACTGGTAAGCACTCAGTTCAGTATACTGAGTACTGCATTTGTCCATACACAATTAGGGCGTACATGCCTAGCAGGATTTCATTATCTCCCGGATTGAGACATACCCCTACACTCATCACATCTGATACAGCTACGGACCTTTTGACACCAATATCCTTTTACTACCCGCTAACTTGGTTTTGCTACCCCCTTCTATCATTAAGGAATTGATCTGTACGTGGTTAAGTTTCTAGAGGGATGTACTAGAGGGAGGGGCTCGGATGTCAATTATAATTCCCTGAGGGCTAATGTTAATCATAGCATTGTCCCATCACATGCTGGACTATATAACGGCTATATGCAAATTGTTATGCATCTTACAAACGATGCACGATATCTCACACAACAATTCCATTATGGAGTGAATGGCTGTCGTTCCGAGCCCACCCCTTTATGCCACGTGGATTGCTTACTTTCTGTACGGAAAACAGGATAGGTGCACATAACCCACCATGCTTGGTCTAATTCCGAGTGAAATATATGCAATCTCACATGTTAGAGACTCTAAGATATTTACAGACCAATTCCCTATGTAGGATCAAGTGGTTAACACGGTCATGCATAGATTGGGGTTAGTGGTAATCTGCCGACTTTCCCCCTGCCTACCAGAGAAATTAAAGAATCTCTGAAACATATTCAGACAGTTACCCTGACGACCCCAGCACAACGGACATGATCCGTACCATTTGTCATCTCTTTGGTGACAAATGACAGATGCTAGGCCTAATGCAACGACACAGTTCACTTCTGGTTTAGATAGATGCTATTCATAAACAAAGCCCACACCTACCGTACATAGTCGATTCCCTACCTCTAAAGAATGCTGATAGATTACAGTCATGGAGGGTTGTAGGCAACAACACCGAGCATCACGACTGCTTGAATGTTCATTCATAACACAACCAAGTGACAGGTTTCAATACAGACATGGTGTGACCGATGCATTACTGTATGCTCACAACATTATGATGGCTATGAGCTGACGCTTCTATACCCGCACTCCCTAAGAGTAAGGTATGACTCTTGTTAAACATGTTTAGTTTGTTCAATTAACAGTATTGTTTATTTCCTTAAGGTAATAGTATTTAGTTCCACTATTTGTCCTACGATGAATCTCTCTCTATCCTCTCAATCAAAATCCTATAGTATATAGCTGTTGGTAAGTTCTCATGTTCTTATGTTAATCCTATTATGCTTCCGGTTCTTTGCTATCGAGTCCCAGATTACCCACCCGTAGGCTTTTGCAACTTGTTATTAAATGTTAAAGTTCATACCCCATGGTCCATAGACCGGACATATCATACCACCAACTCTACTCAGCTTTGCATTAACTGATCCTATTTGTTCCATCAGAAAACTTCATCCACAGACACGTGGTTATTCTTCTCAGATGAGCATAGAAGATTGCAAAGAAAATAACCATTCCACAAAGGCACAACGTACGTTCTACACCTTGTCTTCCTTATCATAAAACATGTCCCTCCCCCTGTCAGCAAGTCCCGATATTTATTGATTGGTTACATCTTCTGCTAGTTTCAACCTCTCTCACCACACAGTGGTATAAACGTATGAGCCTATTGTGATTATTCACATAGCTCAGCATACCACTGACCTACTCCGGTGTCACCTGCATTCAGGTGTACACTTACTTTGAATCTGCGAGCAAGCTCGCATTTCCCCAGATATCATCCAGATAGCCCATGCTTTGACCTCCCAAACTTTATCGGCCCTAACCAAACTGACTCTGGTACACTGACCCTGCTCAGGGCTTTCTTCTAAAACGTGTTTCCCCTCCTAGCTACTACACTCCAAACCCCCCTCCTACACAAGTGTCCAGATCCGGTTATAATATACCAGAGTAGAACTTACTCTCACAACTGGGAACTAGATCCTCATGCACATACTCTACATAGACTTACTTCATTACTTTATTGGATTTATAAGCTTAAATCCTCACTATGCCGATATCCAAAACGATTGACTCACAAGCCGTACACAACCACAACTTGGAGAAAATAATATACCTTAACGCAAAAGGTCTTAATACACCCGAAAAGCGCTCACAAATCCTACTCTCCATGCGCAAACTCAAGGCGGATATACTATTCATTCAAGAAAGACACTTTAAAGCAGATTCTATTCCTAAACTATCAAATCCTTATTTCCCAACAGCACTGCATGCAACCTCTAATGAATCTAAAACCAAAGGGGTATCCATCCTTTTTGCAAAAAATTGCCCTTTCCAGATCACAGATTCACTCCCAGACGAAGACAGCAGATTCCTTTTTATCAAGGGATCATTGTTCGGTAAACGTATTACACTAGCCAATCTTTACCCTCCCAATGTTAAACAATTACCTTTCTTCAGAAATACCCTACAAAAACTTGTGGATTTCCTGGAAGGCTCACTAACACTTGGTGGAGACTTCAATATCCTATTGAACCCCCTGATCGACACGTCATTTGGCACATCTAAACTACCTTTCAGAGCACTTTGTGCTATAAACACACTTCTCCAGGAATTCTCACTACACGACTCATGGCGCACTCTAAATCCTAATGTTAAGGATTACACATTTTATTCACACCCACATGAAAGTTACTCCAGACTGGATTACCTGCTCTCAAAGAGACCTACCCATGCTCCTAAAGACAACGATCAAACCGATGCTCATTTCTGACCACAATTCTATTACAATGTCCATCGAAATCCCGTCCACATAAATTTCATGGCCATAGCAGCAAAAAACGAAGGGAAAAACAAACATACGTCACACACCTTACAACACGCATTCATGACTTGGAAAGAGCACACAAAAGGACCCACGCACTAGCCACTCTACAAGAACTGACTCAGACTAGGGCAGAGTTATTAGATGAACTAAATAAAACAACAAAATGTAACTATATCCTATCACGAAAACTAATCTATGAATATGGAAACAAAGCAGGTCGGCTCCTGGCACGAGCACTACGAGCGAAAAAAGGCACCACGATAGTTCATTGTATACATGACTCGACTGGGAAAAAAACAGACATCTAATGAACAAATAGCAGACCAATTTGTCCAATATTACACACGACTCTACAATCTGAAGACAAATACACCCCTTACTGACGTTGAATGGAGAACACGTGAAATTAGAAAATTTCGCGCCCAACACTGTCCCACTCCCCTCACAGAGGCAGAAACTACAGACCTAGAACTACCGCTATCTGTAATGGAACTGGTCACAGTAATCAAACAACTAAAACCAGGCAAAAGCCTAGGACCAGATGGTCTGACGGTTGGGTACTACAAAGCATTTATAGATACGCTAAAGCCACATTTTAATAAGGCATTTAATACCATGTCCCCAGAGACCCCACCGCCCCGAGATCTGTTAATGGCTCATATCACCGTAATTTCAAACAAAGACCCTACCTCAGTTTCCAATTACAGACCAATTTCATTACTAAACGTGGGCCTCAAAATATATGCAAAAATTTTAGCTAACAGACTTTTGCCCCCCTTACCCAACTTGATCTCGCTAGATCAAGTGGGCTTTATTCCAGGGAGAGAGGCAAAAGACAACACCCTCAAAGCCCTCAATATTCATAAATGGCTGACTTCAACACAACAACACGTTTTTTTTCTTTCCTTGGGAGAAGGCATTCGACAGGGTGGGTTGGGGCTATATGACAGAAGTACTTCGAAAAATCGGCATATGAGATCGTATGTTACATTTCATTTTGGCTTTATACTCTAATCCAACGGCTAAGTTAATGGCCACCTGTCGAGTGCCTTCTCCATCTCCAACGGAACACGCCAAGGATGCCCTCTCTCCCCACTAATATTTGTTCTCACCCTTGAAAATGTACTCTTACGCATCAAGGAAAACCCGGACAGTAAAGGTGTCACGATTGCTCAGACTAAATACAAGCTGACAGCATTTGCGGATGACACATTTTATTGTTTTTACAAGAGCCACACACCACGATACCGAACCTTCTTAAAGACCTGTCCTTATTTGACACTTTAGCGAACTTACGAATAAACTTTGCTAAGTCAGAAGCACTAAATGTGTCCTTGACAAAAGAGACACAAGCACAGTCCCAAGCAAACCTTCCATTTCTCTGGAACACGAAATCAATTACTTATCTTGGAATCCAAATCCCAACCCACATATCGGACTTATACAATCTGAATTATCTCCCGATTCTTCAAAATATTCAGAAAAACCTCAAATCATGGTCGACAGGATTATTTTCGTGGTTCGGCCGAACAGCTATTGTAAAAATGAATGTCCTACCAAAAATCTTATATGTTTTACAGACGGTTCCTATCCCAATTTCACAATCCTTTTCTTCGTTCCGCAAATCCTGCACAGAATTTATTTGGAGTAAACAATGACCCCGACTAGGCTTTGCTAGATTAACCCTACCAAAATCAAAGGGCGGTCTGGGTCTACCAGACGTCCGCAAATATTATTGGGCTAGTCAATTAGCGAGAGTTGTTGATTGGAATGTACACGCAAATTCCAAAGCATGGATCCAAATCGAACATGCCTTCTCGCCCATTCCGCTTAGGCAACTACCTTGGATGGCTACTTCTCATACCCCTAAACAATGCAAACAACATCCACTTATTGATATCACACTACGAAGATTTAAAAAAATGCGCCACCAATTTAAAATCTCTTCTGCACCAGGCCCACTGACACCAGTGTGTCACAATCCAGAATTTACCCCGAAAATGGACCACACCTTTCTTACCAGAATAAAAGCCCAATCTAATGTAAGAGCAGGTCACTTATTTTCAAAGGGTAAGCTATCACCCACATACACATTTGTAAACCAGGCGGACGACCGACAGACCTCATGCTGGACGTACACACAACTGCTTCACTTCTTGAATGATCCCAAGACACGCACAGCATATTCAAGAATTCACTCACCTTTTGAAAAGCTATGCACCAGCACAGAACCACAGCGACACCTGATCTCCATCCTCTATGCCCTCATATTGGAGGAATACACTACTGAATCCAAAATTGCCACAATGAAATGGAAAAAGGGAACTCTCTATAAACCTCACTGAAGAGGACTGGGCAAAAATCTATTCCCATATACACAAGGGTTCGGTGAATGTATCAGCACAGGAAAATGGATCTAAAATCTTTTCAAGATGGTACAACACCCCACTCAAATTACACAAACTTAACCCCTTCATTCCACCCACGTGTTGGAGATGCCAGTCCCGTGATGGCTCACTTCTACACATTTGGTAGGAATGCCCCATGCTTCAAAAGTATTGGACAGACATACACCGCCTCACAACACAAATTACCACACTCTCATTAGATTTCTCGCCGGCTCAACTACTTCTTCACCATTCCACCCTCTCTAGAAAAACATACCACCGATCGCTAGCTCTACATCTACTAAACGCTGCCAAAATGTGTATTCCAGTACACTGGAAATCTCCCCTCACATCTACTCTGAAGGAATGGATTAAACTTGTAAACAGGATTGCTGAGATGGAAAGTCTTATACACCAGGCCCAAGACTCTTCCGCAACATTCCGGAACACGTGGGCTTGCTGGTACCACTTTCAATCTACAACAGAATATACCAAACTCTTACACTGATTTGCTATACCGAGTCACATAAGGAGGGGCTATCGAATAGGTTACTGAATAGGATAATGACTCATAAGACTACAACACTCTAGCCCCTCCCTCCCCTCACCTCACCCCTAACGTTTAGACCATATTACTAATCCATACAGCGCTGGCATACACGGAACTTTTCAAGATTCAAGCAGGACTCGACATACATACCTGAATCCTTCCTTCTAAGATCTGAAAATTAGACTATTCATAGAGACACACACATAACATCCTGCTTCCCATTCCACGCTCCCAACAAAGGAGGTAACTGACGAAGATGATACCCCAGTCTCATAACAGACACAGGAGGGTTTCCCTACTCACCCCACCTAGGTATCCCCTATTACCCAGAGAGGGCTTCGATTACGCTCCGGGGGTTCTACAGGATTGTCAGAGGTCCACAGACCACAATCCAGCAGACCTGATCTATATCAGTATGCTGTATACCATAAAACCCAAAGAACTACATAATGCTCTAGCAGGTTCGCTCAGGAGGTCTAACCTCCACTTAGGATCTACCTGCTACAAACCACGAGACACTCCCCAGGATAATGCTGATACTTTCACAACATAACCAGGCTTGTTTATTCAACACAGCTCAATATAAAAGTTGTTGGTCATTTTCAGACATAAAGAAGTAGAAGTCTCAAGTGAAATAGATGACCTAAACAACAATAAGCCCAGCTTCACCATAATACTCTTGAGTGAACCTGCCGGGGGAAAATACAAATAACTATCGCTTTTACCTGATTTACTATGCTTGTTATACCCTTAAGTTTGAAACAATATATATTCACGTCCTTACTGTTTCCTTTTTTTTTTTTTTAAGTTTTATTTATTGCTTTTTTTTTGTAACATACCATAACAGGTACATACAAGACCCATTGGGCCACACACAAAATAAACTACCGTATATACTCGAGTATAAGTCGTTCCGAGTATAAGTCGAGGCCCCTAATTTACCACAAAAAACTGGGAAAAATTTATTGACCCGAGTATAAGTCGAGGGTGAAAAATGCAGAGGGTCAATAATGCCCATCTGCAGCTGCATGCCTCCCTGTGTCCTGTGCAGCCTACCTGTACCCTGTGCATGTGTCCTGTACATGTGTGTGTGTCCTGTACATGTGTGTCCTGTACATGTCCTGTGTCCTGTACATGTCCTGTGTCCTGTACATGTGTGTGTGTGTGTGTGTCCTGTACATGTGTGTGTGTCCTGTACATGTGTGTGTGTGTGTCCTGTACATGTCCTGTGTCCTGTACATGTGTGTGTGTGTGTGTGTCCTGTACATGTGTGTGTGTCCTGTACATGTCCTGTACATGTGTGTGTGTGTGTGTCCTGTACATGTCCTGTGTCCTGTACATGTGTGTGTGTGTCCTGTACATGTGTGTGTGTCCTGTACATGTCCTGTACATGTGTGTGTATGTGTGTGTGTGTGTGTGTCCTGTACATGTCCTGTGTCCTGTACATGTATGTGTGCATGTGTCCTACCTGTGTCCTGTGCAGCCTCCCTGTGGCGATCTCCATCCTCTCTGTGGCGATCTCCATCTTCAATCGGCGGCCGGCGTGTGATGATACTGTTCGGCGGCCATTCCACAGTTCAAAAGCCGCGCCTCCTCCTCGTCTGTGATAGGCTGACCGCTGACTGCCTATCACGGACATTCTCTCATTCTCATACCACGGACGAGGATGAGAGAATGTCCGTGATAGGCTGTACACTGACAGCTGTTCAGCCTATCACAGATGAGCAGGAGGCGCGGCTTTTGAAAGCTGCAATAGCCGGCGAACACTACGCCGGCCGCCGTCTGCCTGCATGACACGCTGATCATGCAGACAGACGGCAGGTACTCGAGTATAAGTCGAAGGGACACTTTCAGCCCAAAAAAAAGGGCTGAAAAATTCGACTTATACTCGAGTATATACGGTATTTACATTTCTTCAGCATTGGCTCACTCCTCCTTCCTCCAGACCTTCGCTCAGTAAAAATAAAAAAAAAGATAATAGTAATTAGGCCACCTTTTCACAATATCAGTCAATGAAAAATGTAAGATATGTCAGAAAGTTACATACATGTTAAAACCCACTGTAAGCATATTCCATTAGGTACCACTCAATCCGCCACCGTTGTTTCACTATTCATCCAACTGCCCCACACTTTATCAAATTTTTGTGGCATGCCCCTACTAATGTATGTAGCCTTGTATAAAGGTGCAGCCCTATTTACCCCACCCTTCCACACTGATACAGATGGAGGATTAGGCTTTTTCCATGACAACACTATCATTTTTCTAGCGTAATAGATCAGGATCGTTAGCAAAGTATGAGTTACTCTCTTTGGGGCTAAATTGTCCACCAACCCCAAAAGGCACACCTCTATTGTGGGCTGTATAGGAATGGCTGTTACTTCTGCTATACATTCTGTAACTCCCTTCCAAAATGCTTAAATGTTCGAGCAAATCCAGAAGATATGCATAAAATCAGCAGTGAGGGAACTGCACCACCAGCAACTAGGTGACCGGGTAGGGAACATTCCAGCTAATCTAGCTGGAGTAAGATATATGAGATGAAGGAATTTGAATTAAATGAGTTGGTCTCTAGCAGAAACCAATCTAGTAAAATTAATGTCCCATACATCGTCCCCCCAGTCATCCCCGTCCATCTGGGGGAACACCTCACCCCACATCGCCCTACACTTTGCAAGGAGATCTCCCCCCTCACCAAACAGTTGTTTGTATATTGTAGACAAGGCCTTGTCCAAAGTGTCCTCCCTCAGTAAAGACTTAATATCACTCATTTTCGGGGTAATTCCATTATTTCCAAACTGGGCATTATATGCATGCCTGAGCTGAAAATAACGGAACAGGTGAGTGTTGGGAAGATTAAACTTAGTTTTAAGGGCGTCAAACTGTAGAAGTTCCCCACCACCCACTATGTCTTTCAGTGTCTTAATACCAAATTTAGTCCAGATGACCGGATCTGGGTGCTCATAAAAGTGTGCTAATGTAGGATTCTTCCAAAGTGGTGTGTGAGGAGAAATCTCAGATGCATTGCCCGTCTTGGTCACCGCCACCCATGCCCTACTAGTCGCACGCATGGATATCGTGAGTCTATACGGAGCCCTGAAACCCCGAAACGGGAGATGTTTCAGTGCCTCATAAGAACCAACAACCGCTGCCTCTAGAGTGTTAGCAGTCTCGTCCTCAGGCATAATAAACCACCTATGTACGATTACTAGCTACCCGCTAAGAAATATCTATGAAAGTCTGGGACCGCCAATCCCCCTTGTTTCCACGGCAGCTGTAGCACCCGAAGTTTAATGCGGGGGTGTCGTCCCTGCCACAGGAAAGTCGTTATGAGCTGATCTATTCTTTTTAATATATATCTCGGAATCCAAACAGGGGAATTCCAAAATATATACAGAAAGAGAGGCAAAAATTTCATTTTCACTAAGTTCACTCTACCTATGAGTGTCAATGGTAAATTCTGCCATGCCTGTACCCCGGACTTTAGTTTAGTCAGAAGTGGATCGACATTCAAAGCAATAAAGTCTGATACGGAGTTGGATATGTGTAACCCCAGATATTTAATCACCTCTACCCTCTGCAAAGGACAATCTGTGGGAATCTCACATCTGACGTCTTGAGTGATAGAATCTGGGATTTCCCCCAGTTGACCTTCAGACCCGAAAAGCGAGCAAAGGAGTTTAGGATGTCTAAAGCTGCCGACAGCGAATTCTTGGAGTCTCGCAAAAAAAGAATCATATCGTCCGCATATAGTGCCGTTTTTTCAGTCAGGCTACCCACCGTTATCCCTTTTACCTACTGTTTCCTTTTTAAGCTGTTGTTTATGTACATTTTTTATTCTGTTTCGATAAACTTCTTTTGAAAAAAAAATGCAAAATCGCCTAAAAGCTAGTAACTTGGGGGAGCTTATTCTGCCTGTAAAGTGGTGCATTTGTAGCATGTATCCAAAATGTTGCTTCAAAGATGTACGGCTTTAGAGAAAACGTACAAATATACATTGCAGCTGCAAGATTTTAACCCAAAACAAAAAATAGTCTGCCCTCCAATACATACAAGGCCATTTGGGTCTGTTAAGGCTTAAAATGAGAACCCCCACGTGAAAAATACCACCCCAAACTAAAAATATATTGTGCCCCTCCCACACACTAACAAACCCCTATCCAAACACACAGCAAGCCGGCCCATGAAAGGGGGGTGGATGCTTAGGGGCAGGAGGGGCTCAGGCACCTCAAAAGTCAACCACCTTTTTCCCATATTCAGGGGGACAGGGGTCTCTTCCACATAACCCTAGGCTGGGGTTGTGGGGGGCTGCAGACAGGGGGCTTTACGGAATGTGGAAAACCCCTTTAAACTAGTGGGTACAAGGTGCTTTGTGGTTGGTATTGGGCTGAGCCCAACATGCCCCAAAGGTAGCCAGCTATGTTGAGTGCATGTGGCCTTGTATGGTTCAGGAGGGGGTTGACCAATCGCTCTTCTCGCCCCTTTCCTAGCTGGCCCTGTTGTATGCTCTGAAAAGGGATGTGATTTGGATTGGTGAAGGCAGCTCGCAGCCTTTGGAGAAAAGAGTGGAGTGTGGAGTTCCCCTTTAAAAGCAAAAGTTAGGGGGTGTGGCCGAGCGAGGCATGTAGGAGGACGTGCTACAGCACCGCCATCCTGGGACCTACAGCCTCAGGACAGACACTGCTGCACTCCGCGGAATCCCCAGAGCATAAGGCCAGTATCATTTTTGTGATTTACAATGTCCAGGTGCAGACAAGGCCCCCGAATCCCGCCAGAAACCCCCGCTCGAGATGGGGGCCTCCCGCCCCGCTCCGCCAAGGAGGCAGCCCAGCGCCTTTTCGGCAATAGGGGGAAAGACATGGCATCCACCCCAGGGCCTAGCAGACATGATCCGAAGGCGGATAGCAGGGACCTAGATGACACCACCCAATCCTGGCTCATCCACCTGCTTTGTCATCCCTGTCTCACAGCCCCACACAGCTATCCAATATGGCAGCGCTCAGCATGCAGGGCAATGATGCTAACACTGACCCAGAGCCAACACTCAGGGATATACTGGCTGCAGTCACTACCTGTAACTCCTGTATCACTAACCTAGCGGGGGAAATAAAAAGCATGAAAATGAAAATATCATTTGTGCGTCAGGATATGCAAAAGCTGCGTGAACGCACATCTGCAGTGGAGGGGCGCATTAGCACACTGGAGGACGAGTGGCAGCCATTGCAGAGGGATGTGAATTACACTCAATCCATGGCGACCGCAAACGCGTCTAGGCTGGAGGATATGGAGAACCGCCTTTGCAGAAACAACGTACGCGTGGTGGGCATCCCGGAATGGGCAGAAGGCAAGAATCCTGTGGCGTTCATTGAAGCATGGTTAGCTGATACGTTTGGAAAGGATGCATTTTCACCCATGTTTGCGGTTGAGAGAGCCCACAGGGTGCCAACACGCCCACCACCACAAGGCGCACCCCCGAGGCCTGTTCCGTCTGCTCAATTATAGAGACAGGGAGACAATATTGTCCAAAGCCAGAGTTGCTCCTTCTCTCAAAGTGGATAATACCAAAATATCGCTGTTTCCTAATTTCTCGGCGGAAGTACAAAGGCAAAGGGCGAAATTCCTGGATATCAAGAAACTTCTGCGGGCAGTGAATGTTCAGTATTTTATGTTATACCGGCAAACTTGAAGGTAATCGCCAATAGATCGTCGCATTTTTTTGACAATCCTACATCTGCCATGCATTGGCTTGACAGGGAGGGACGGAATCTGAAGCAGCGCCAGCCTGAAGTTTGAAAAGAATTCGTATCACCGGTGCTAAGCACAAGAGATGTGCTGTGCGGTGGGGCAGGTTACTTTTGTTTGATCTTACAATCTATTGGTCCCACTCCACAATACACGGCTACCTTACTACATTTTCGGACATACATTAAGGTATCAAGTTTGACAATCGTCTGATCCATTTACCTTTAGGGCTACGTTATCGCCCCCACAGCAGCCTGGTGCTGAGCGGACGTACCCCCCCCCCCTCATGATGAGGGGTACTCTATGTTTACTTGGGTCCTGTTGACCTGGAACTATGGTTTTGGTTTTATTTTTATTTTTTTACAATTTTTATTACTGCAGTCTTGTTTTTCTTTTTCTTTTTATCTCCATTTTTCTTTACAATTGAGTCTGAAATGGGTAAATCCACAGTTGCCCATTCTTCAACTTAACACTAGAGGGAGCGCCAAACATGTGTTACTACTGCAGTTTATAATGAAATATTACATTATGGGCCTAGTCCTGCAATATAGAGGACAAGCCAATAATACTCCCCCATATTCTGTCACTATGTACTATGTCTATCAATAATAATAAGGGTATACTCTTCCTCTCATGGAACGTGAGAGGAAGAGTGAGGGGTTTGAGTGATGGGACAAAGCGAGGAGCAATGTTTCATTATTTAACTAGAATGAAACTGCATGTCGTATGTCTCCAGGAGACACATTTACAACCTGACTCTGTCCGCCTGCTTAAAACTCGTAAATTTCCGATACAATTCCATTCCACATACTCTTCCTTCTCTAGGGGAGTAAGTGTGCTGATTAATAAGACTATCTCTTTTTATTGTATGGAGAAGCAGATTGACAGAGAGGGTAAATTTGTATTCCTGTTGTGCAACCTGGGGGGCTTCAGATGTATTGTTGCAGCAATGTATATACCTCCACCCTTTAATTCTGATCCCCTGAAGAAATGAGCACAATTTATGGCACTGCACCCAGGGACTCCTGTTCTAGCTCTGGGGGGCTTCAGTAATGTTATTGACCCACAGCTGGACAGGCTGTCCATCCGCCCTGGTACTAAAAGAGTGATGCCCCGTACATCCCCCTTTGCCGCTTTAATAACTGAGATGGGTCGACGGGACATTTGGAGAGAGCGTAACAGGGATGTGCAGTGTTACTCCTGTCACTCTGCATCTCATGGAGGCCTCTCTAGAAAAGATATGGGTATGGGTAATGATATGCTGCTCCCACATGTTTTAGATATGGCCTACGAACCCCGCCTCCTTTCGGATCACTCTCCATTTTGGTTGCGGGTGGACACAGCAGCTCGATCTGTCAGACCGATGTGGAGAGTTAATCCGTTTTGGTTAACTTTGCTTCCTACCCCAGACCCCATCTCTGGTGAGCTGAGGGAATTTTTGATATTCAATAAACACTCTGCTAGTGGGGCAGTAGTATGGGATGCTGCGAAGGCTTTCCTGCGGGGTCTTTTCATACGGGAAATAACAGGTATAAAAAGAAGATCTAGAGAATGGGAGAACACGGTCCTCCTTGAGTTACAAAGTAGAGAGATGCCCTAGTGGCGGATCCTACCCCAGCCAACCAAAATAGCTGGAAAGAGGCCCAATCACTCTATAACCAGGTGGTGTTATCAACAGCTGAAAAAAAGAGATATTTCCTTCAACAGAACTATTTCGAGGAGGGAGAGAATACAGGTCACTTATTGGCTATGGTCGCTAAAGCGCAGCAGGAGTCTACCTCCATTACAGAAATTTAAAACCCCAAGGGAGAAATTAGCACTTCTACTGTTGACATTTTGGATACATTTCAGCAATTTTATGCAGATTTATACACCTCTTAAACTAATAATAACCCCACTGACCTGGCTCTGTTTGTAGGGGACTGTACCTTTCCCCAGGTAACTGCAGCTGAAATAGAAGCACTAGATTCTCCGATCACGATAGAAGAGCTGACTGAGGCACTGGCAGATGCACCAAACCACAAATGTCCTGGATCGGATGGGCTGCCTGTCAAGGTATACACCAGGTATAGGTCTATTCTCCTGCCTCTGCTATTGTGGGCCCGACAAGAGGCGGCTAAAATGGGACATCTGCCTGACTCGATGAAGGAGGCCATTATAGTGGTCCTTTCCAAGCAAGGATAGACAGATGCCGGATTCATACCGTGACCGTCCCATATCGCTGCTTATTATCAATGTCAAGCTGCTGGCGAGGGTTCTTGCCAACAGACTTGCGGGCGTTGTTGGGTGGCTGGTACATCATGACCAGTCCGGATTTATTCCGACACGGTGCACGGCGGACAACATCCAACGCCTCTTCCTCAACATTCAAACTCCAGTAGATAATCCCGGAGGTAGGGTCATTCTGTCTTTGGATGCTGCCAAGGCTTTTGACAGCGTTGAGTGGCCCTATCTCTGGGAAATCCTAGCTGGCTTTGGCCTAGGGAAACCCTTTATTAACTGGGTGAAAGTGCTTTATTCTGAACCCCAGGCCAGGGTACTAGTTAATAACTCCCTTTTCCAGCCCCTCCAGTTGCACCGGGGTACTCGTCAGGGCTGCCCGTTGTCCCCCCTTTTATTTGCGCTAGCAGTAGAGCCACTCGCAATGTTAATCCGCAATAATGTGGACACTGTGGGATTCCGCAGGGGTCGGCTGGATGACAAGTTATCTCTGTATGCTGATGATGCCTTACTATATTTGGCAGACTCAGGAGACTCACTGCGGACCCTGATGGCGACCCTGAAATTTGGTGAATTTTCCGGATTCAATATTAATTGGTTTAAATCTGTACTTATGCCCATAGACCCACTAGTATCACCTCTCCCCTCAGAGGCATCCCAAATAGCCATTGTTAATAATTTTAAAAACCTTGGAGTAGTGATATCACCAGACCCTACTGAATATCTGAAACTGAACCTAGGACCACTACTGGAAAGACAACATGTAAAATGCCAGGGATGGTGTAAGCTTCCACTGTCAGTGGTAGGAAGGGTAAATTTGATAAAAATGATCTGGGCCCTGCAACTCCTATATATCTTACACAACTTCCCTATGTGGATTCCCAACAAGTGGTTTAAGAAGATTGACACCCAATTTCGAGATCTTATTTGGAAAAAAGGTAGAGCCCGTATCAGCCTAACAACATTGCAGTTCGGCAAGGACTGGGGGCCTGGCGGTTCCACACTCCAAAATGTATTTCTTAGCATTACAGTTGCAACAACTTGCAGGCTGGGATCTGCATGAGTCAGATGACCCTATTATACAATTGGTGTCTCGCACCAATCCCATATTAACAGCTGGTTCCCACCTGGAGATGGGTCTACCGGGTGTCCCCTCGCCCTCCCCGACGGCAATACTACTCCAGAAGGTTTGGAAGACAGTTAAAAGAGCACTATCCGTAGATGGTCCAATGGAGTTTACCCCCATTTGGAATAACCCTAACTACCCTGAGTTACTCAAACTACAGGGATTTGTCTCTTGGTCAAAAATAGGGATATGATTCTTTACACAATTATATAATGCCAATGTACTCAAATCATTTGAAAACCTATGCAGGGAATTCCCTTTAACACGGAATCAATTCTACCAATACCTCCAACTCAGGCATGCTTTATAAACTCAGCCTAAATATTACTAGATCTTTTCTGATACAGGAGGTCCTACAAGCTGACAGCCGCAAGGGAGTGATATCCAGGGCTTATGCTACCCTGTTGGCCACAATCCAAAATCCGGCTCTACTTAAATGTAGAACACATTGGTCCACGGATGTGGGAGACATAGACGGTGACCAATGGGACATAGCCCTGGAGTCGATCCCGGCGGTGTCATTTGCGGCATCTCATAAACTCTCACAATTGTTTATACTTCATAGGTCATACCGTACACCCATACAACTATATAAATGGGGCAGAAGAGACTCCCCCTTATGCCCTAAATGTGCTACACACAGGAGAGCTTTTATACACATGATATGGAGCTGCCCGAAACTTGCTAGATATTGGACGGAGGTCACACAGACTGTATCTGCTGTAGCACAGACGCCCATACCATGTACACCTCTGGTGTGTCTCCTGGGTTCGGTTGATGCTGAATTATATCCAAAAGGCATTTATATAATGGTCTACTATATCTGGCCAGAAAACTCATAGCACATAATTGGCTTGCGACTAACGTGCCTACCAAGGCCCAGTGGATTGCATATGTCAATTTTCCTTCTTCTTAGGGAGCAATTGGCATACCAACACCCAAAAGGCTCCAAAAAAATTTGATCTTATATGGCAAAACTGGTTGGATAACCCCAACCTTGCCCCCTCCCCCCAGTTAATAATGGATAGACTGCTACGGGTATAAAGACTCTAATGTTGTAGATGGGCACTCCTATTGAGCCTGCGGAATCTCCTATAATGCATATGCTGTGCTGAAGGTACCTCATATGGTAACAAGGCCAATAGACAAGCCTAGAGGAATGAGCCTATGCCTGATAATATTTTATTTCATTTTATTTTATTTTATGTTAGCTTTTATTTTAGTTTTTTTAAATAAATTTTTCTTCTTTTTTTTATTAGTTTTGTTTGTTTTAAGTTCTACAAAAACGAGGTTATATGTGCCTAACACTAGGTAACTGTATTATATGTACATACATGTCTGATATTATGTATAACTCTAGAATGGGGAAATTTGTGTACCCCCTTTATTTAAAACAGTTACCCATTATTCTTGTCAATAAAAAAAAGTTTTGACTAAAAAAAAAAAAAGCAAAAGTTAGCCCATTGAAATCCAGAGGGATTAGCGGGGGGAGACAAGAGCATTGTAAAATGGAGTATGGAGTTCCCCTTTAAAAAGCAAAAGTTAGCCCATGGAAATCCAAGGGGTTAGAGGGGGGAGGCAAGAGCATTGTAGAATGGTGTGTGAAGTTCCCCTTTAAAAGGAAAAGTTAGCCCATGGAAATCCAAGGGGTTAGAGGGGGGAGACAAGAGCATTGTAGAATGGAGTGTGGAGTTCCCCTTTACAAGCAAAATATAGCCCATGGAAATCCAAGGGGTTAGAGGGGGGAGACAACAGCATTGCAGAATGGAGTGTGGAGTTCCCCTTTAAAAGCAAAAGCTAGCCCAAGGAAATAATATGCATTAGAGGGGGAAGGTTAAATGCCCTTTTTTACGAGGAGCGAGAGCCTTTTTACATAATTTAAACAAGGTGCATGTCACATGTTGGCAACATAACATGCTAACATGACCTGTGTGCAAATCTCCTTAAAAAATACATAAAGGTGAACCAGCGAAAAAAAAAAAAAAAAGTTTACAGGTGCGCCCGTTCAACCCATGCAATTGCATGTACGTCGCTTAACATTTACTAAGATTTTGGCCGCGCAGTGAACAAACGCATGTGAACGAGCGCAACAGCCGCTTGCGCATGCGCAGTGCTTACATTGATCTCATGCAGTTCTTAACGTACTTGCAAGCACAGCAGGCTTTCTCTGAAAAAGTTACTTTCTCATTCTATTTTGGGCATATTTGTTACTTGGGCAGTTGTTACTAAACTTCTTCACATCACCCCATAATATTGGCACCTCTATCTTCTGTCAATATTGATTTGGAGATGCCGTGCGCCATGTCCATAGTGGTGCACAGATTGCATTCTCCCTTGCGCGAGATCGCTATAGTAAATGGGGGATTCGTGCTCTGTTACCGGTGCACCATTTCGTAAATATGGAAATGTGCATTGCGCCTCTACTGATGGCACACGGCTTTCGTAAATCACCCCCTATGTCTTTTCTCTATAATAAAGTTCCTGTTTCCTCTCTGCAGTTAAAGAGGAGCTCCAGACTCCTCCCAAAAAAAAAAAAGTAAAGTCAGCAGCTACAAATACTGTAGCTGCTGACTTTTAATATAAGGGCGCTTACCTGTCCAGGGATCTTGCGATGTCCTCACCCGAACCGATTCTTCAATTGGCTTCAGGTGCAGGCACCACCATCTCTTTTTTTTTTTTTTTTTTTGCAAAATCTTTTTATTAAGTTTTATATTGTCATACAGAGTTGCCCACAAACGGGCCAAACATTACCCACGCAGGGGCACATCCTCTAAAGTGGCAACAGACCACTCCAGGGCACATCCTTTAACATATACAAACTTGCTTATCTAAACCCCAATGGGGGAGAGGGTTAAATCAGGAAACATGTGACAAGAAAGGTTGGGTCAACTTGCTAGCATATCATAACCATAATGTTAATTTAGGAATTAGTTATCACATCAGACGCCGTGGCATTATCGTCTAGCCAACAGGATCATACCTTATCAAATTTCTGTGGGCAGCCCCTGCTCAAGTAGGTGGCTTTATAAAGGGGCAAACTGGCGTTGACAAGGCTTTTTTAGAATTTAACCGAGGGGGGAGATGACTGTTTCCAGGTCATCGTGATGGCCTTACGTGCATAATATAATAACAGAGATATTAGTATTTTCCTAGTTCCTAGTTTCCTAGTTGTGTGCACCTGTCTCACCCAGATCCGGTAACCATTTAACACTTTCTGTTTTGTTACAGCTACCTGGAAGGAACATCCCGGTACCGGTCATTATTGATTCGGGAGCATGCAGCGGTTTCATTGACCGAACCTTGGATGACAACCATAATATTCCTATTCAACCCAAGACCCAGGGACTGGCAGTATTCTTAGCCAACGGCTCCACCCTCAGCTCCGGACTAGTTACCCAGGAGACCGTCCCTTTACTGGCCACTATTGGCCCGGAACATCAGGAACTCTTACGCCTGGATGTCATCTCCTCTCCTCTCTTTCCAATCATCTTGGGAATGCCTTGGCTACAAGCTCACAATCCCAGCATCGACTGGTCCACAGGCAAGATCCAGTTTCTGTCCAATTATTGCAAACAACACTGTTTATTGGGAACACCCATGACGCCATCTCAGTGCCTTTGCTTAGACTCTGATGCCAAGCTTTACCAAACTCTTCCCGAACCCTACCGGGATTTCTTGGATGTATTCAGCAAGAAGGGGGCAGAGACTCTCCCTGTACACAGGCCCTACGACTGCCCAATAGATCTCTTACCCGGAACTGAAGTTCCCTTCGGAAGGATTTTTCCCCTAACTGAGCAGGAGCTGGGCACCTTGAAAACCTATATCGACGAAAACCTAAAGAAAGGATTCATTCGTCCCTCCACATCTCCAGCAGGTGCGGGCATCTTCTTCTTGAAAAAAAGGATCACTCCTTACGTCCCTGCATCGATTACCGGGAATTAAATAAAATTACTATAAAAAACAGATATCCGTTACCTCTAGTACCTGAACTATTTCAAAGATTAGGGTCAGCTACCGTCTTCACCAAGCTGGATCTCCGCGGAGCCTTCAATTTGATCCGCATAAGAGAGGGGGATGAGTGGAAGGCGGCCTTTCGTACCCGATTTGGGCACTACGAGTATCTCGTCATGCCCTTTGGCCTGTGTAACGCGCCAGCCACCTTCCAGCACTTCATCAATGATGTCTTCCGTGACTTCCTGGACCTGTACGTCATTGTCTATCTGGACGATATCCTGGTTTTCTCTGCTTCCCTGATTGACCACCGCAGACACGTACGAAACGTACTTACCCGACTCAGACAACATGGGCTTTATGCCAAACTCAAAAAATGTGAGTTCAAGCTCCAATCTATTCAGTTCCTAGGCCTGGTCATCTCTCCCGAGGGTATCAAGATGGATCCGCAAAAAGTATGCGCTATCCTGGATTGGCCTGCACCTGTAGACAAAAAAGGAGTACAGCGCTTTATTGGCTTCACCAATTTTTATAGGAAGTTCATTAAAGGATTTTCTTCTATAATAACTCCCATTACTGAACTCATCAGACAAGGAACCCGGTTTTGCTGGACCCCTAAGGCGCAGTTGGCCTTCGAAAAACTCAAGGCTTTGTTTACCTCAGCCACCATTCTTAAACATCCCAATCCAGCCCTACCCTTCGTATTAGAAGTTGATGCTTCCGAAATTGCGGTAGGAGCCGTGCTCTCACAAAGACAAGGCGCCAGGGGGCGTGTCCGGACGCACACTGAGGAGGACGTGTGGAAGCTGGGCTCCGATCAGGCAATCTCAATTCACTGCCATCCCAGCCCTACTACACCTTGGCGATTCCCCATCGCACTTCATCTGCCTCCTGGTCCCTCCTGCCTTCCCCCTGGAGGGGTCTTTTTTGAGCCAGAGCACCCGCTCCGTTCCGGGCCTACAGATCACGCCGCAGTGCGGTCGCCAGCCGCCATATTGGGCCCTGCTGTCCGATCCGAGCCTCCTACCTATCGCCTCGATACGGGAGGTGTCTGAACGCTCTCGGGAGGTCGGCTGTCTGCGGGGTGGCTGGGGTCGCGGGATCGGCCGGTCACCCGAAGAACGCTGCCCGGGATCCCTGTGATTACAGACCAGAGCGCCGCGGCCTGCCGCCATCCTGAGGCCTGCCGTCTGGTCTCCCTCATCTCGGGCTCACAGTGAGTACTAAGCCTCCCCTGCACATCCATACTCTGCAGTACATTTCATCCACTGGAAACTTAGAACTTTGTTCTTTAAAAGCCTGTGCAGAGGTCTGTGTACTGTGCGGGGAGTGGGTGCTACACAGCCGGCTGTCCCTGTTAGGAAAGACCGCGGCTTCGGCCTGTGCCTGGAAGTGGGCGGCCATCTTGCTACTCCTGCTGCACCAGACTTCAGATCTCATTTCCCTACTTCACTCCTCCAGCATCACATCCCCTTCCCCTTCAGAGTTCATTCAATTGATAGACTTATAACCTCACAGTGATTAAAGGGAACTTATTTGCAATTGCCTATCTTATCCAGCAGTGGATTTGCAGCCCTTTTTTTTTTTTTGTGAATGTAACCTGATGTGACCGTGAAGAGCCCCGTCCAACTGCCGGCCCTACAGTTCCAGCTATGCCCGCCAAGACACCTAAAACCCGCTCTACAATAGGCAAGCGATCCGGAAAAGGGGTGAAACCTCACTCCGCTGTCTCTGGCTCTATTCAGCAATATTTAGCTGGCGCACGTAACAGTCAAGCTAGAACCTCCCGTCAGAGTGTTTCCCCTTCCTCCCACGCTGCCTCTATAAGGGAAAGTTCTCCTGCTTCATTCTACTGCTCAGACCTCATGGAGGACCCAGGATCCCCCATTGGCTCAGAAATGACATCGCTGATGAGTGGTCTTAAAAAAGAACTAGCGGGAATGTTTCACAGTTTGGAAAAATCAATTAAGAAAGAACTTACCGCCGTAAGATCTGACATGTCCCACCTCTTAGTCAGAGTGGAGGAGTCGGAGCAGCGTCAGGACTCCCAAGCAATTGCCATAAAGGAGTTACAAGAGACTGTTACCCAGCTAGCCTTTGCTCATCGTGCCTCTCTATATAAGCTTGAAGATCTTGAAAACCGCAACCGTAGGAACAACCTACGTATCAGAGGCCTACCAGAAGCAACTAGAGACAATGACCTAGAGCCATCGATCCGTGGAATTCTCAACACAATTCTGGGTAATCCTGTCACTGACCCACTGCGATTTGATCGTGTCCATCGTGCACTGCGCCCTCGTACTGCTAACTCATTTGCCGCCTTCACTATTTTGAGGATAAAAACGCCATCATGACAAAACTTCGCAACACCCCTAACATTGACTTTGATGGCGCAGTCATTAACATCTTCCCTGATCTGTCCAAAGAAACTCTTGATCGCCGCAGAGCTCTAAAACCACTCCTTGAGCATTTACGCACGGATGGAATCAACTACAGATGGGGTTTCCCAGCTTGCTTGATAGCAACCAAAAATGGCCGATCTCACACCCTATGCTTCCCAGAGGAACTCCCTACCTTTCTTCAGGATCTCAATCTTCCTCCAGTTGAGCTCTCGAGCTGGCAAGACCATGTTCCGAAGTTTTCAAACCCCTTTGGCCCTCCATGGCGGAAAACTCTGTCTAAGAAAAAGCACACCTCGATCCCCGGATCCGCACAGAAGCATGGCTGAGTTATGCCTCTTTCTACTTGTCTTGGCCTCTCCTTCCACCCTTCTGTTGCTCTCTCCTCTCTGTATTTACTGATGCCCATTCTTCAATAATTGTTTGACTCTGGTCAGACCCTTTGAACTCTTTTTTAGCCCTTTTTGGCTTAAGGGATCTTGACCCGACAGTTTCCTTCTTTTGGGTATTTTTTGCTCCAATTATAGTTTGCACTTTTAATGTTTTTGGTTATCAATGGTTAAATTGCAAAGAGAGGAGGAAGGGTGGGGGAAAAGAGAGAGGAAAGGGAAGGAATATTGCTGTTTTGCAATTTTTTTTCTTTTTTCTTCCCTTCCTTCTCTAAAATTCTTTACTGGAGCTCATGTTATATTATTTTATGTACTTATAATGCACTTTCTCAACAGGCCGAATGTTGGCGGGGCACATTGCTCCTTCGCTCTTCCACCTCGGGGCGCCCTCCGCCCCCCCTTCCTTTTGGGGTTGGTGAGACCGAGCGGCCTATAGGATCTTTTACCTGGACTCTTCGCGGAGTTCCAGATGGCCGCTTGTTCTTTCTCTCCCCTCAGGGACCACTGCAGATTTCTGCGTGTTTTTCTCGTAATTCCCACATTTGTTTTGATTTATTGGTATGCTTCTTCTGTATGTTATTTCCCCTTTTTCCTACTCCCTCAAACCTTTTTTCTTTACCCTTCCCTCTCCCTTCCCCCTTCATGTTGGCATGCGTGGAAATTTAAAGTAAGTTATACCTCTCTGCTGCACCAATGGCAACTCTGACAATTACATCATATAATGTTCGAGGCCTTAATGTCGCTGCTAAACGACACCAAGTGATGCGTGAGCTAAAGCGCAATAATTGCTCAATTGCCTTCCTTCAGGAAACACATTTAACCCACACCACTTCGGTCAGATTGACCTCACCCCACTTTCCGCAGTGGTACTACGGTCTTTCTGACACTAACGAAGCAAAGGGTGTTGCCAATGGTTTCAGTAGTAGGGTATCTTTTCGTCTAACGGAAATGCTTGCAGACGACCATGGTCGTTTCCTCTTCCTCAAGGGCTTTATAGGTAATACCCTATGCACATTTGTAAACATATACTCCCCAAATCAGAATCAACCAACCTTTCTATCGCAAACCCTCACTAAACTTTCACAATTTGCTAAAGGCATCATTGTCCTCGCTGGTGACATAAATATGCCCCTTGATCCTACAATGGATACCTCCCAGGGCCGCTCTAACATTTCTTTTAAACATCTAGCTTTTGTTAAAAAAAGGCTCTCAGACCATCAACTAATAGATGTATGGCGCCTGCTCCACCCTAAGGATAAAGACTTTTCACATTTCTCTGCAACACACTTATCTTACTCAAGAATTGATAATATATTCCTTGATCACTTCCATCTTCCTCTCCTCAAATCTGCCCATATAGGTACAGCAACCCTATCCGATCACGCACCTGTGACGATGTGTATGACCATGCCCACCTTATCTCGCACCACAAATAACTGGAAACTTAACGAAGCTCTCCTTTCTAACCAAACTGAAGTCTCCATGTTAGCCTCTCATCTGAAGCATTATTTTAAAGAGAATACATCCTCTATGACCTCCCCATCTGTTGTTTGGGAAGCGCATAAGGCAACTATAAGGGGACATTTAATTGAGCTCGGTGCTAGGAAGAAGAGGGAGCATGGTCATCAAATAGCACAGGTCCTGCAACAAATAGCTGACCTTGATAAACAACATAAACTATCACTTCATAGCGCACATCTTAAAGCCCTCACACTTAAACGCGAAGAACTACAAACCCTCCTAGATTTAGATACTAAAAAGAGATTTCACCGCATATCACAAAAATTTTATGAATGGGGTAATAAGCCAAGCAGATTACTAGCTAGGTCCCTTAAAGCGAAACAAACACAGTCATTTATCCCTAAAATTAAACTTCCATCGGGTGAATTAGTACATGCAACCCCACACATAGCTAAAGCCTTTAGAGAATTCTATGCGGATCTTTATAATGTAACGAACGGTCTAGCCCCTCTACCCCCATCTGAGAGGCGCTCAGCCCTTAAGGAATTGGAAGAGGACTTTTCCATTGAAGAATTCCAATCCGCCTTAAAATCCTCCCCATCGGGTAAAGCCCCCGGCCCTGATGGTTTCACTATCCTTTATTATAAGACATTTCAAGATATCCTACTCCCTCGTCTCACAGCATATGTTAATTCTATTTCCCAAACCTCAGGCTTACGTCCAGAATCCCTTTCAGCACATATCACTGTTATACCTAAACCCGGTAAGGATCCCACCCTTTGCAGCAGCTTTAGACCAATTTCTTTGATAAATACGGACATTAAATTATTTGCCAAAGTGATGGCCAACCGCATTCTCCCTTTCATACCTAGTTGGATTTCGGCAGACCAGACCGATTTCATACCGCACAGAGGCTAAAGATAATTCTTTACGGACAATTTCCCTAATCCAATATGTTCAAAGATGTGCCCAGCCCACCCTACTCCTTTCTACTGATGCTGAAAAAGCATTTGATAGGGTGGACTGGGACTATCTTAAGTTGACCTTACGACATTTTGGTTTGGGCCCGAAGATGTTCCATCGCATTTCTTCACTGTACTCCGCCCCATCTGCGCAAATTCGCATAAACGGCTCACTGAGTGATCCCTTCACCCTGCACAACGGCACTAGGCAGGGATGTCCTCTCTCCCCCCTCCTCTTTGCTATTACTTTGGAACCGTTCCTAGCCACAATTAGACGCAATATTAATATACATGGTATCCAGGTAGGAAGTAGAACTCACAAATATGCTGCTTATGCTGACGATATACTCTTCTTTATCCAACAACCGCGTATCTCCCTGCCCAACTTAATGTCAGCATTTTCTACCTTCCAAATGATATCAAATTTTAAAATAAACCTCTCCAAATCGGAAATCCTCAATATTAACCTCCCTAGGGCAGAAGTGACCTCTCTGAAGCCCCTCTTCCCATTCAGATGGGAACAGACCCATATGAAGTATTTGGGCATATACCTCACACCTAGACTACGCTCTCTTTTTAAATATAATTACATTCCATTCTTAAACAGCATTAGAGCAGATCTAAGAAAGTGGTCCAATCTATCCCACTCTTGGTTAGGGAAAATCAACATAATTAAAATGAACATTCTTCCCCGCGTATTATTTATTTTTCAAATGATTCCACTTGGTGTCCCGGTGGGGTTCTTCACTATACTACAAGCAATGATTTCCCGATTTGTTTGGGGGAACAGCCGCCCTAGAATATCCAGAGACGTTCTCTTCCGCTCCAAATGCTCTGGGGGACTGGCACTCCCAAACTTTAAGACCTATTATCATGCTGTCATATTGTCCAGAATCGCAGACTGGAAATACGCGATTAATTCAAAATTATGGGTGCAACTAGAATACTCTCTGAGTGGAGCTGATCTTTCGGCTATCCCCTGGATACCCAGAACCCATAGGCACACTTCCCACACTGTTTCCACACTCACCACGTCTTCACTAGATATATGGGATGCCATATGCAGGAAATTTTCCTGGACTTATGACTCCCCCCTGATGCCTCTCCTCAATCACCATTATTTCCTACCAGGTTTACTGGATCCAGGATTTAAATCCTGGTCCCCAGAAGAACCTCTTCTGCTACATCACGTTATACACGCCAACACAATTAAACCTCTTTCGGAGATTCTCAGAACTACACAACTTACATTTTTGGACAAGTGGAGATATCATCAATTACAACGCTTTTTACATTCCCTCCCTCACCCGTTACGAGGTTTACAAGATTTAAATGGCATAGAAGAAATATTTTACCCAAAAGACCCCCCTTTACACGGAATCTCTCTGTTTTATAAGGCTCTTATCGACCTTTCTAACCCTGGGTATCCGCATTTCTTGGCAAATTGGGAATCAGACTTAGACTCCCCCCTAACAAACACTCTGAAAGATAAAATCCTAACACTTGCTCATGTCTCCTCACCCGCTTCCAAGATGGCAGAAGTCAATTATAAACTTCTTTCCAGATGGCATTACACCCCATTTAAAATGCATCGAATGTTCCCTGATAGCTCCCCGTTGTATTGGAGGAGCTGCGGGAACGAAGCTACACATGCACACATTTGGTGGCACTGCCCGCTCATTCGTCCTTTCTGGACCAGTGTTATTAACCTCATAAGACTTATCACAGACATTAGTCTCCCCCATGATCCCTGGGTTGTCCTTTTCCATGCCACTAAAGAACCCATAGGTACTTACAAACGCTCCCTTATACCACATTTGCTAAATACTGCCAAGGCTCTAATCCCCACATTGTGGGGACAACCTACAATCCCGTCTATACAAACTTGGTTGCGTAAGGTCTCGGAGGTTCACCACCTAGAAGATATAACTCACAGCATCAGGGGTACCTCCCAGAGACACACTCTAACATGGACACCCTGGATAGTATTCACATCTTCAACTCATTATAAAGACATTATAACTCAACATATGTGAGCCTACCTCTCTAACCTTTTCTTGGGTCTCATTGGACCTATTCTCAGAGTTCTTTCCCTTTACTGACAGCAAATCAAATTAAATTAAATTATTTTCCTTCCACATATTATCAGGCTAAAGGATGTTAACATTTTGTGACATGACGACAGACATGCCAACCCTCCCCCCCCCCCGCCCTCTTCCCCCATCACCCCCTTTTTTCCCATTTCTACCCTCCCCCCTTTTCTAATTTTCTTTTCTTTCTTTTCCTTTCTCTCTCTGTTTCTTTTTCAGTCCATTATCTTTCTCTTTCAATTACAAATCTTATTCAGTCTCAATCTTAATGTTTACTTTGAATATCAAGCTCATATAATATTTTAAACAGCTGATTGATTCTAGCCTATGTATGCTCGTTTAATCCTCTCAGATCTTTCGATGGCACTTTTTTGATTTTTATGTCTCGTTGAGTATTTGTGCCTTTTGAAACCTACTTGTTTTGTACTCATAAGATTGTTTCTCATATGTCTTAAGTTCATTATGTCTTTTTGTATTTTCCTTTTAAAAAAAAAAAAAAGTCTTCAATAAACGTTTATTAAAAAAAAACAAAAAAAAACAAAGACAAGGCGCCAAAGCGCTCCTGTACCCTGTGGGGTTCTTTTCACGTAAACTTTCATCCTCTGAAAGAAACTACGACGTGGGAGATCGGGAACTTCTAGCCATTAAGGCGGCTTTGGAAGAATGGCGTTATCTTTTGGAGGGTGCTGCTCACCCCATTTTGGTCTACACAGACCATAAAAATTTAGAATATCTGAGAACGGCTAAGAGACTAAAACCCCGGCAAGCCAGATGGGCACTTTTTTTTCCCCATTCCTTTTCCACATCACCTACAGACCCGGATCCAAGAATGTCAAATCTGACGCTCTCTTCCGCATGTTCCATGATTCAGAAAAAACCCTACCTCCAGACACCATCCTCCCTTCTGGGAATTTCCTGCTGTTGCAAGAAGATCTGGTCTCTCAAATTAGATGGGCCTCTATGGGAATGACACCACCTGCTGAAGCTTGTACCAAAGACGGCTGTTTTGGCACAAAAACAAAATTGTGGTCCCTGAGGAGCTAAAAGTACGGGTGTTAAACTTGTGCCATGACCACAAGTTAGCCGGACACTTTGGCGCACGAAAGACAATCGATCTAGTACAACGTACCTTCTGGTGGCCTCACCTTGTTAAAGACTGCAAGGAATATGTTGCGTCTTGTAATACCTGTGCCAGAAGCAAGAATAGCCGGGCAAGGGCATGGGGTCTGTTAAAACCTTTACCGATCCCAGAAAGGCCGTGGATCATGATTTCAATGGACTTCATCGTTTAACTCCCCCCATCAGAAGGTTTCTCTTCCATCTTCATTGTGGTAGATAGGCTGTCTAAAATGGCCCACTTCCTCCCTATGAAGGGCACCCCCTCGGCTATGGAAACTGCTACTATCTTTATCAAAGAAATTATCAGATTACATGGAGTGCCAACCAACATAGTTTCTGACCGAGGTGTCCAATTCACCTCCAGATTCTGGAAAGCCCTCTGCAGCTCCTTGGAGATTGAATTGGCATTCTCTTCGGCCTATCATCCCCAGTCAAATGGACAAACTGAAAGGACGAATCAGACCTTGGAGCAATATCAATATCTCCACTGTTTCTCTGCATTCTCCCAGGACGACTGGGCCTCCCTGCTTCCCATCGCAGAGTTCTCCTACAATAACTCACTGCACTCAGCTACCAATCAATCACCATTCTATGCTAATTACGGCTTCCATCCATCCTTCTTGCCTGAGTCAATACCCGAGTGCTCCGTCCCTGCAGTGTCTGAAACCTTGGATTTTTTTTCAACGAACAACAAATTACTGCAGAATACCATGGCCAAAGCTCAGGAATATTACAAGAGGATGTTCGACAGGAAGAGGCGTGGAGAGCTCGTCCTGGAACCTGGCAACCCAGTCTGGTTATCCACCACTAACCTAAAGTTGGCCTGTCCGTCCAGAAAACTAGGCCCTAAATACTTGGGTCCTTTCTTGGTTAAAAGGAAGATTAACAACGTGGCCTATGAACTTGACCTACCTAACTCCCTGAAGATACATCCAGTCTTCCATGTGTCCCTTTTGAAGCCGGTCACTCCCAATTCCTTTGTTGGCCACAGTATCTGTCCACCCAAGCCTATCCTAGTTAACGGTGAAGAGGAGTTTGAGGTGGAGGCAATTTTAGATTGCAGAAGAAGATGCAACCAAGTCCAATACCTCGTAAAGTGGAAGGGCTATGGGCCGAAGACAACTCTTGGGAACCAGAAAACAACTTGCACGCCAGGGAAATTCTAAAGTCATTCAAAGCTTCTCATGCCTCGAAGATGGCCCAGCTGGGCATCCGGAGTCTGCCCTTGAGGAGGGGGCACTGTCAGAGAGGTTACCTGGTTGGGCGCCGGTGCGCGCCGGGGCACGTTGGTGCGCGCGTTCCTGTGCGTGCTGGGGCGCGTGTTCCTGGGGGCGCTGGCGTGTCTAGTCCGGCCATGGTGTGCGGGGTGGCACCCGGGCGCACGCGCGTATGCGCGTTCGCGCTAGCGCGCGTCCGCCTATGGGCATTACTGCATGCGTGCCTGGTGGTGCTGGCGTGCGCGCCGGTGTTGGGGGGCACGCTCGGGCGTGTGCGGGTGCGCGGGCGTCTGGCCGTATCGGCGCGCGCACGAGCGCAGCGTTTGGCGCCAATCAGCCTATTTAGGCCTGCCTTAATCTCTGATCGGTGCTGCCTGATCAACAGCTCTGTGCCAAAGTTTCGTGATCCTCTCTGTGTTTCCGTATCTCTGAAGTTCTGATCTGTTACGACCCGGCTTGCCTTTTGGACCTCCTTGACTGCTGCCTGAACTTGACCCCGGCTTGTTCGACCCCGCTTTTGCCTGCTCCTTTTGTACTTCTGCTGCCAGCCCGTTGCCGACCTCTGCCTGTGTGTGACCAGCCTACTAAGTTCCTGATCAGCATCAGTTCCAGTGTTCCTGAGTTCTACCTGCTGCTCATACCACTCTGTACTCACGGGCCTCCTGTCTACTCTATCAGGGGCCCCGAGTCGGATACGTAAGGGAGCCTACCCTCTGCCCAAGCGGACTCACCGGTCTGGTAAGTGTGGGACCTGACACCTTGCGTCTTCACAGCCTGTTTCCTACTACGCATGCGCGAGTCGTACTGCACCTTGTGAATGGACCCGTAGTCTTCTGGGACTTGTGATGTGTCCCAGAAGACTATGGGGTAAGGAAGGGGGCTGAGCTTCTGCCTCAGAACACCCCCAAAAAGTGCCAAATGTGGCAGTGGAGGTGAGGAGGGTTCGAGCAAGCAGAGCCTCCCCCTTTTGGGTGGAGCTCTGCTTTAAGCAGCAGAAAAGCCCCTGCGGTCTCTGCTTCCCTCCCCATTCCACCCTTGCACTCCCACCCCCCCCTTTACCGAACCTCCGACTTTCTTAGATATATGTAGTAAAGTACAAAGAGAACAAAAGCAACATATATACATTATAAGTAGGGGTTACTCTCAATATCATGTAAACAGTCTGTCTAAGACCAACTCTACTGGGCTAAGGCCGGGAGTATCCAACCATGGGGACCATTTTTCTGGGTGACCCCGGTGCTGGAAAATATACTCCAACCGCAGGGTGTCCCCCATTTGAGTTTTCCATTCTTTCAGAGGGGGAGGCTCCGTCCCCTTCCAATGTCTGAGGAAGTTTACGTGCTTGAAACAGCGCTTTGGCTATGGCTTGTGTAGGGATATTTTCAATTGAGAGGTCATCTAAAATTCCTAAAATGCATTGCTTAGAGTCCATCAGCACAGCAACCTGAAATGCTCTATTGATGGTAGCAACAACCCCCGACCAATAAAGATGTAGTTTGGGGTAGCGCCACAGTAGGAGGATAAGATTGCCGTGGTCTCTGGAGCACCTAGTGCATTCTGCGTTTTCTCTGAGACCCATCCTGTGCAGTTTTGCAGGAGTAAAGTGTACCCGCATTACAATGTACAGTTGGGATAGGCGGTGCGCCACATTTAGAGAACACATCTGAACTGCCAGCAGGGCCTCCTTCCACTGATCTTCCTCAAATGCGCCTACATCACTTTCCCATAGGGGTGTCACCTTGGCAGGGAAGCCCTTCAGGTGTGTGGATGAAAGCATGGCATAGCACTGGGATATGAATCCCTTGAAATGAGAGACCTCCATCATGTAGTGAAAAATGGGGGCCAGAGATTGTATCCACAGAGTTCCCTCTGACTGGGCCCTAACCGCATGATACAATTGAATATATGGGAAATACATAGATTGGGGAAGGTTGAATTTAGCCTGTAAGGATGTAAAGGAGTTCAATTTGCCGCTTGAAAAGATGTGAACCATAAGTGTAATGCCACACTGCTTCCATCTTGGTCCACACGGCAATGATCAAAGTTCCTCCTAATGGCCATTGTCCCAGACAGGGCAAAAACATGTAAATCCATTGATGTCTTGCAGCTGTCTGGACTTATTCCATACCTTCTGCATTAACACATAGGTGGGAAAAAGTTTGTTAGACTTAGCATAGGACAGTGCCTCCAGACCCATAGCCACACTGTTTACTCCTGTGACGTGACGCAACCGAGCCGTGGTCGGGTCCGCCGTCCCTGCAAAGTTTACCAACTCCATGGGCAAAGCCCGAGCAATGTTTTGCAGCTGAGCTGCCAGGTAATATAGCTGGGGTTGGGCATAGCCAATCCCCTACTCTCTTTAGATTTTTGCAGTTGCTCGAGCCTGACCTGCTGAGGCTTATTGAGCCAAATGAAAGATCTGAACAGCGAGCTTATGATTCGGAAAGTTTTAAGTGGGACAACTATGCGTGTATTATGCAGGATGTAGAGGAGCTGTGGCATAAAAACCATTTTTATGAGGTTCACTCTTCCCACTAATGACATCTTTAGTTTTGACCAAATTTTGGTTTTATCCCTTATTCTGCCTAATAATGGTGATAAATTAAGGGAAACGTAGTCTCGAGGTTGTGGGGTAACAATCACTCCTAGGTATTTAAAAGAGGTGGCCACAGTGCGTTGCCCTGATTGTCTGCTGGGGAGTCTAACAACAGTATTAAGGATTTATTCCGATTAATCACCAGCCCCGAATATGCTCCATATTTTGTGATGACCGCCATGACCTCCTGTAGGATGCCTTCTTGTCCCCCAGAAGTAACATGGTGTCATCGAAATAGAGCATGAGTTTCTCATGGATCTTGCCGTATTTGAAGCCTTCGATTGGGGGTTGGTTCCGAATCATGACAGCTAGTGGCTCTATGGCGATGGCAAACAGGAGAGGGGACAGTGGGCAGCCCTGTCTTGTACCTCTATATAAAGGGAAAGACATGGAGACATGCCCAGCCTGCCTTATGGCTGCCTGCGGAGAGCTGTATAATAATTTCACCCAGGATAGGAAGAAAGGGCCGAACCCTATCTTCTGCAAGGTGGCCCATAAGTATTGCCATTCCACGCTGTCAAAGGCTTTATGGGCATCTAATGACAGCAAGGCCCTGTCCCCCGTGTTGTCCGCCCAGGACTGTTTATTAATTAATAATCTACGCAAGTTAATCGCAGTAGACCTCTCGGGTATAAAGCCCGATTGGTCTGGATGGATAATTTTAGAGATGATCTTATTTAGTCTCATGGCCAGGACTTTGGTGAGGATCTTAATACCTACCTGCAGAAGGGATATGGGTTTGTACGAGCTCGGATCCAATGGATCCTTGCCTGGATTTGAGCAGTAAGATAATGTTTAGTCATGGAATCAGGAAGAGTCTTGCTTTCCCTGGCCGCATTGAGCACCCTAAGAAGTTGGGGCAATATAACCTCTCCGTACTGCTCCGTACTACTTAACTACCTCCACTGGAAGCCCGTCTGGCCCGGAGCCTTCGAGTTTGGGAAAGAGTTGACCGCATTCAGTAATTCTTCCTCAGTTATATAGTTAATAACTGCCTCTGGGAGGCTGACAGACATGGGAGCTCGATCCCTTGGAGCAAATCCTGCAATTCTAACAATGTTTAATCCTGCCTAGACCGATACAAATCTGAGTAGAACCCCACCAGCTCCTGCATAATAGTATTAGGGTCATTCACCACCTTCCCCTCACCATTGCGTAGGGCCCCAATGGAAGAAGTCTGGTTCGACTGTACAATTTTTCCCAGCAACCTACCCGTCTGCTCCCCCTCGTCATAGAAGGCCTGCCTATTGAAAAAGCGCTTATTATCTGCCGATGATGTTGGCAGACGGTCCACCACCACCTGCGCAGCCATCCAGGCTTCTCTAGTACCATCAGAACAGTTAGCAATGAATTCCACCTCCAGTCGACGGACCAGCTGTGCAGCCTGTTTTTTCTGTACCCTAGAACTGTATTTGATCGCATTTACCTTAGTGATGAATAAGCCTCTCAGGTATGCCTTGAAGGCATCCCATGCAACTAGGGGGTCAGGGTGTTCCCTATTGTCTCGCCAGTATGCAGAGATCTCGTCAGTAATCCTGCTATGGGAGCTGAAGAGGTTGAGCCAAAAGGCATTAAGCTTCCAGGAAGCCCTTGGTAGGGTCGATGTGGGCCTGACATTGAGGCATACCACCAGGGGGGAGTGATCAGAAATTCCTCTCACTAAATATTGTATGTCTTGGACCAAGAGTACGGCAGCCTGGGTACAGAGGCACAAGTCAATTCTGGACAGGGATAGGTGGGACTTGGAGAAACAGGGTAACTGTTTCTGTAGTGGGTTGCGGTACCACCATGGATCCATCCATCCTACTTCCACTATAAATTTTAGTCCAGTTCGGGATCTAAATATCCATTGAGCTCCCCAATTAGTATTAGGGGAATGTCAGGGTTACCCAGCTGGTACGTCAGATGGAGTTTTAGCACTACAGAGTTAAAAGGAGGCTGTATATACACTGCTGCAAGAATACATTTAACCTGAGATAGTCTACATATCAGAAACACAAAATTCCCTTCAGGGTCTATGAATTTGCTGGCAATCCAAGGACCGGTGCATCAGAACACTCACCCCCTTGGAGTAGGAGGTATGAGTAGAGTGACACACTGAGCCCACCCAGAAGAACTGCAGACATGACAGAGTTTCTGGTACCAGATGGGTCTCCTGCAGGGCACATATTGCAGGCAGGTGTTTTCGAAAAGTAATGGAAATCATTGGGCGTTTAAGGGGCTCTCGGAGGCCCTAATATTCCAAGATACTACTGGGATAGCCATCTGTCCAGATTGGTAAAGAGGTAACAGTACACTGGTTATAGATCAGGTACCTCAATGTCTCCCTCTGACCAGCCGAGCAAGAGAGCAATGAAGGCCCATGTAGGCCTCGGAGGATGGGCCGCACTGGGGGGGTCAGAGTGTCTCCACATGGTTTAACATCACTTTAACTCCTTCCCACCGACATAACACATATATGCGGACTTAGTGGACTGTGCTTTTTGCCGTGGGGCTGCACATATTGTATCTTTCTCTCTCCTTGCAGAGAAAAAAAAAACTGCATGTAAAAATAAATAAATAAATAAATACATACATGTAGTGACATCCCAGACCTCTAGAAGCCTGATGGTGACCTCAAGAGTTAGGGAGAACTGACATCCTTCCTTGTAGAGTGGGTTACAAGGCATAGTGGGTATAATGCAAGATGAAATGATGGGCGCCAGTCACTTTTTGAATGCGAACAAGAGATTTATTGTCTCTTTACAAGAACTGTGGGAGAGCAGGTTGGGGCCAGGACACCCTTAGGTAGATGCAATGGTAATTGGCAGACTCCGAGACACTATAGGTAGACAGCTATACAGGGAAAGGCCTCCAGTCGGATGCCATGTCTGTATAGGTAGGACCGCTGTCCCCTATGGCAACTGAACTTGTAACAGTCACTAAAGGTAGTCGTACATAACTCTTGGTATCACAGAATAGTTCTTCTCACAGTATCCCACTGTAGGTCTTCACTCACTGAGCTCCCAGTCTCTCACTAGACTTCCAGATTGCAGTCGTCACCCGATCTCCTGAGCTCTTCTACAGCCAACCCACTGTATACTCCTCAAGCGTCATCCCCGCTAACCCGCTGGGTCCCTGGCTTGGCACTTGCTGAAGCTTTTCCACTTCTTTATCATCCCCAGCTGGTGAGAAGACTGCTCTGGTACTTGCTCGAGCTTACACACAGTAGTCTCTGGTAATAAGGCGGATGGTCCCTAAGTGGCGACTGCTTCCCCTTTACCTCTGACCACAACTGGTTTCCCGTCCGGTTGAACCTTTGAAACTCGGTTGGACTTCAATCCTGCAGTTCCAACCCTACACTGCTTCTCCTGCTCCTTCTCCTGGATAGGCCTCAGGCAGCCTAGCAGCCAGGTGTCCCTGGAATAGGCCTCTGGCTTTCAGCCTAGCAACCCGGGGCGACATAACACACGTCCACCTAGACAGCCGTCCAGAACCCCGATCACCTGACTCCACCCAAATAAATAGGCTCTCCCAGCAGGCCAAGGGACTAAAGAAACCAGTGCCAATTGGCACTCCCATCCATTCATAATCTGACCTTGCTATGCCCTTGTCGATGTAATGTCACCAGCTACAGTGCTACCTAGTGACAGAAGAGAAAAGGTGCAGCAATTCCAGAATTAGAGAGGAATCAGTGGATCTTCTAACAATTAGCCAGCCCAGGACAATTACTACCTGGCAAACTAAATTTGTTACCAATCCTACCTAAACACCAGGGTGCCACATAAATAATAATAATAATATTTAAAAAAAATAAGGAAAAAATACCTAGATTAAGGTTTGATCTAGGTCAGTGCCAGGGTTTTGTGTTTGGGTCAAGTAACAGTCAAGGTCAGTATATTTTGGGCAGGAGTTTTTCGTTTAAATTTTTTTTTTAATTAGTATTAGTGTCAGTGTCAATGTCAATGTGTTTTAAATTGGACAAAATATAAGCAAAATGCATACTATTGACAACTAACATACACATATGTGGTATCGCCGCGATTGTCAGGAGCTGGAGAATTTATTTTGGGTTGTTCTTTGGTGGTAGGTAATGGTAGTAACAAGAAATATACAGCTAAATTTAAATTATTTTTTTTACTATCTTGGGCCAGTTTTTCTTTCATAACAAAAAAAAAAATCAGGAGATATCCATTACCATTTACTACCAAAATGAAAGCCCAGTTTGTCTTAAAAAAAAAGATATAATCCACTGGATAGACAAAGTAGTTGTGATGATATGTACAGTTTTACTAACACATGTCAAAGTTACAAAATTGTGCTTAGGCATATATACAGTATCCAGGGGCGTAACTAGAAATCACAGGGCCCCATAGCAAAATGTTGTATGGGCCCCCCCTAAAAAAAAAAAAATGAACTAATGTCATTGAAAAACAGATTACCACACTCACATATATTAAGAGCTTTAAAGTGCTGGTGTCAGTGCTCCCTTATCTCAGTGCTGGTGTCAGTGCTCCCTTATCTCAGTGCTGGTGTCAGTGCTCCCTTATATCAGTGCTGGTGTCAGTGCTCCCTTATATCAGTGCTGGTATCAGTGCTCCCTTATCTCAGTGCTGGTGTCAGTGTTCTCTATCTCGGTGCTGGTGTCAGTGCTCTCTATCTCGGTGCTGGTGTCAGTGCTCTCTATCTTGGTGTTGGTGTCAGTGCTCTCTATCTCGGTGCTGGTATCAGTGCTCTCTATGTCAGTGCTGGTGTCAGTGCTCTCTATGTCGGTGCTGTTGTCAGTGCTCTCTATCTCGGTGCTGGTGTCAGTGCTCTCTATGTCAGTGCTGGTGTCAGTGCTCTCTATGTCAGTGCTGGTGTCAGTGCTCTCTATGTCAGTGCTGGTGTCAGTGCTCTCTATGTCGGTGCTGGTGTCAGTATTCTCTATGTCGGTGCTGGTGTCAGTGCTCTCTATCTCAGTGCTGGTGTCAGTGCTCTCTATGTTGGTGCTGGTGTCAGTGTTCTCTATGTCGGTGCTGGTGTTAGTGCTCTCTATCTCAGTGCTGGTGTCAGTGTTCTCTATCTCAGTGCTGGTGTCAGTGCTCTCTATCTCAGTGCTGGTGTCAGTGCTCTCTATGTCGGTGCTGGTGTCAGTGCTCTCTATGTCGGTGCTGGTGTCAGTGAGGGAGGTAGCAGTGGAGAAGCCAATCAGCTGACAGTGCCAGCGCATCCGTCCTACCATGGCAGAGGATCAGCCCTGGACTAGTACCTCCCAACCCCCCCCCCCCAGTGGAGCCCTGCATAGGCAGGGGTAAGGGCAGGGTGGAGAGAGGGGTCAGGGTCTGTCAATCCCAGGTGGACACACTAGGACACTGGCACAGGACTGAGCTATCCTTACTGTCAGAGCCCTTTCACACTGGGGCGGCGTCGGCGGTAAAACACCGCTATTATTAGCGGCGTTTTACTGTCGGTATGCGGCCGCTAGCGGGGCGGTTTTACCCCCTGCTAGCGGCCGAGAAAGGGTTAAATACCACCGCAAAGCGCCTCTGCAGAGGCGCTTTGCCGGCGGTATAGCCGCGCCGTCCAATTGATTTCAATGGGTAGGAGCGGTAAAGGAGCGGTATACACACCGCTCCTTCACCGCTCCTTCACCGCTCCGAAGATGCTGCTGGCAGGACTTTTTTTACCGTCCTGCCAGCGCATCGCTCCAGTGTGAAAGCCCTCGGGGCTTTCACACTGGAATGCAAGCAGCGGCACTTTCGGGTCGGTTTGCAGGCGCTATTATTAGCGCAATAGCGCCTGCAAACCGCTCCAGTGTGAAAGGGCTCTAAGTGACACATGACCAGGAGGAATGGAGTTACGGGGGATGGGGGCAGGGGTGGATATAAAGACCAGTCTCTGACTGTGGCTAAGGGATGCTGCAGGAACATGGATGGGGGGGGTGGCTCTCTCTCATAAAAGAAAAAAAAATGGTGGTTGCTGGCTGCAGAAAAGGTTGTGGCATGGTGGTAGCTTTGCCTCTCCCTGCAGCTGGAGCCCCTGATTCCCCCCCACACACACACACTGATTGACAGCCCCAGAGAGGGGCAGCCCAGACACTTCTTCTCTCCTACCTTCCTTTCCGTCGGATCGACTCCATACAGTGCTTGTGAGGGCTCCTCCACTGTGCCTTCCTCTCCTGGTCAGCCAGATGCCTCCTCCGCGGTGCCTTCCTCTTCCTCTCCTCGTCAGCCGGTGTCTCCTCCGGGGTGTGCGGAAACCGCCGCACCGCTGAGCACTCCAGTGGTGGGGGGGGGGGTGACGGCTGGGGAGGGGGGGCGCGATCTGTGTCTCCCGAGCAGAGGGAATTGTGCTCACTGCTCAGGCTGCTGGAATCTCCTCCCCCCTCTCCTCCTGAAGACAACACAGCGCTGGCCCCGCCTCCTCCCCAAGACGGCTATGCTCCGACCCCTCTCTCCACTCCTTGGCTGTGCTTGGAGCTCACAGGCAACCCGCTGCTGATCGGAGCTTAACGCCGCGCCTGTGGTGACGTTTTTCAGCAGAGGCGGCTCTTCAACTAGCCTAATTGCCGAATTAGAGAGCCGCCTCTGCCGGGGCCCTACACGGCTGCGGGCCCCATTGCGCATGCGTGGGTTGCTATGGCGGTAGTTCCGCCACTGACAGTATCTCACAAAAGTGAGTACACCCCTCACATTTTTGTAAATATTTTATTATATCTTTTCATGTGACAATACTGAAGAAATGACACTTTGCTACAATGTAAAGTAGTGAGTGTAAAGCTTGTATAACCTTGTAAATTTGGTGTCCCCTCAAAAAAACTCAACGCACAGCCATTAATGTCTAAACTGCTGGCAACAAAAGTGAGTACACCCCTAAGTGAAAATGTCCAAATTAGGCCCAGTTAGCCATTTTCCCTCCCCGATGTCATGTGACTCATTAGTGTTACAAGGTCTCAGGTGTGAATGGGGAGCAGGTGTGTTAAATTTGGTGTTATCGCTCTCACTCTCTTATACTGGTCACTGGAAGTACAACATGGCACCTCATGGAAAAGAACTCTCTGAGGATCTGAAAAAAAGAATTGTTGCCCTACATAAAGATGGCCTAGGCTATAGGAAGATTGCCAAGACCCTGAAACTGAGCTAAAGCACAGTGGCCAAGACCATACAGCGGTTTAACAGGACAGGTTCAGAACAGGCCTCGCCATGGTCGACCAAAGAAGTTGAGTTCACGTGTTCAGCATCATATTCAGAGGTTGTCTTTGGGAAAGAGACGTATGAGTGCTGCCAGCATTGCTGCAGAGGTTTAAGGGGTGAGGGGTCAGCCTGTCAGTGCTCAGATGATACGCTGCACACTGCATCAAATTGGTCTGCATGGCTGTCATCCTAGAAGGAAGCCTCTTCTAAAGATGATGCACATAAAAGCCTACAAACAGTTTGCTGAAGACAAGCAGACAAAGAACATGGATTACTGGAACCATGTCCTGTGGTCTGATGACCAAGATAAACGTATTTGGTTCAGATGGTGTCAAGCGTGTGTGGCGACAACCAGGTGAGGAGTACAAAGACAAGTGTGTCTTGCCTACAGTCAAGCATGGTAGTGGGAGTGTCATGGTCTGGGGCTACATGAGTGCTGCCGGCACTGGGGAGCTACAGTTCATTGAGGGAACCGTGAATGCCAACATGTACTGTGACATACTGAAGCAGAGCATGATCCCCTCCCTTCGGAGACTGGGCCGCAGGGCAGTATTCCAACATGATAACGACACCAAACTCACCTCCAAGACGACCACTGCCTTGCTAAAGAAGCTGAGGGTAAAGGTGATGGACTGGCCAAGCATGTTTCCAGACCTAAACCCTATTGAGCTTCTGTGAGGCATCCTCAAATGGAAGGTGAAGGAGCGCAAGGTCTCTAACATCCACCAGCTCCATGATGTCGTCATGGAGGAGTGGAAGAGGACTCCAGTGGCAACCTGTGAAGCTCTGGTGAACTCCATGCCCAAGGGGGGTTAAGGCAGTGCTGGAAAATAATGGTGGCCACACAATATATTGACACTTTGGGTCCAATTTGGACATTTTCACTTAGGGGTGTACTCACTTTTGTTGCCAGCGGTTTAGATATTAATGGCTGTGTGTTGAGTTATTTTGAGGGGACAGCAAATTTACACTGTTATACAAGCTGTACACTAACTACTTTACATTGTAGCAAAGTGTAATTTCTTCAGTGCATTTGCAGATCTGGTGACGTGTGAGCTCCGTTCGTCCAGGAACACCGTGAGCCCAGCCAGTGGGATGACGTGTAAATTAGTGTGACCACATTTCCAAACTGCCATTCAGGGACAACCCCCCCCAGCATGCACCAGTCGGTGATGTCACAAGGGGGTGGTGCCACCATGTGACATCACCGGGTGGCACCCCCCCTTACCTATGTAAGAAATGTCACTCGCAGTCGGCGGGTGGCCGTGCTTGAGAGTGGAGCAGGGTTTTTATGCTACTTAGTGCCTTAGCTAGAAAAAGCATTTGTTTCATGTATGTGAGCTCAACATTGCAGTTACAGGCGGCCACTTAGTTTCAAAAAGTGTAATTGTTCTTTCGATGTCAGGCTAAGATACATGAAACAAATGCTCTTTATATCTAAGGCAATAAAGTTGCATATAAAAAGAAACCTGTACTTTACACTACAAAAGGAATACAAATGACCTGAGGGATCTGGAGAAAACATTGGACATACACCAACCTACCTGTCCACTACACTAACTTACCTGTCCACTACACTAACGTATCTGTCCACTACACTAACCTACCTGTCCACTACACTAACTTACCTGTCCACTACAACAACCTACCTGTCCACTCCACTAACCTACCTGTCCACTACACTAATCTACCTGTCCACTACACTAACCTACCTGTCCACTACACTAACTTACCTGTCCACTACACTAACTTACCTGTCCACTACACTAACCTACCTGTCCACTACACTAACTTACCTGTCCACTACACTAACCAACCTGTCCACTACACAAAACCTACCTGTCCACTACACTGCCCTACCTGACCACTACACTAACCTACCTGTCCACTACACTGCCCAACCTGTCCACTACACTGACCTGCCTACCCACTACACTGACCTACCTGTCCACTACACTGACCTACCTGCCCACTACACTCCTTCCTGCCCACTACACTCTATCCTGCACTACTCCCCCACACATGTACAATCCAGGTAGATCGGTGGATTTTGCTCAACAGTCTCCAGGCTCCATGATGATCACCCATCGAATGAGTGCCCTCCCCAGCCGTTCCTCGGTATCCCCCGCCGTACGCTCGTCTGCACTAAGCACCGCCCCTCCCCCTCATGCACACACGGGCCGCCCGAGTCCCGCACCTGAGGAATCATGGGGAACAGGCTCTACCACGGGAGTCCCTTGTCGGGGTGAGGGTGCTGTGGGGCAGTGCCTTGCCCCGGGATATGCCTCATTGAAAGTGTACAGTGGGGCTGGAGGAAACACTAGTTGGCACAGTTGGGTCACTCTTGGGACAACAGTCATGGCAGCACAGGAATGATGTTGCACTCGGGAGAGAGCACTGGCTGCTGCCCCCCCCCATGCTACACCACTGGGGCTGCCCGGGCCAGATTACGTCATCGGCAGATGCAGAATCGCTGACGGGCTGCATCAGTTTCATTCAGGGACACTGTATTGAATGAATGAAGGTGCCCGGGACACAAATATGAATTGAGAGACAATCCCGGGCAATCCGGGACACGTGGGCACCCTAGTGTAAATGTCAGGTTGTGTCATCGGATCTGGGCAGTGTTGTTCTGCCTCCAGGAGAACCACCAATACTGAACCAGGAAGGAAGTCAGGGACTTCCCTGGAATATGAAGAGGGCAAGTAAAGATTGGTAACACTTTTTTTTTTTTTTTACAGGGGGACTTAAATATTAAACAAAAAACTGAATGGAGTTATACTTGAAAGAGGAACTCCACCATCCCAAAGAAAACATTGTTTTTCTCCCTTACCTTTTACCTGCTCTTTTTTGCTGTAATAACATACTTACCAGCTCGGTGGAACCAGCGTTGTCCACTTATGTCACACAGTATGACACATTTCCAGTGCTCACACGTACACAGAGATCTGGTGCTGTGTGTGTTTACATATTTTTTTATTAATGAAGGATAGTATTGCCTCCTAGTATACTGATATTCCATATTCCAGGATTTTCACCATTCATACATAGAACAGACATGGCGCCAGATATCTGTCTGTACATTTGTGAGATCTGGTGCCACCTCTGTTTACATGAATGGAAAGTAGTGCTACCTGGTATGTGTGATGTCTGTATTCTAGGAGGCTGCAGGAGGAGAGTGAAACAGCGTTATCACCTAGGCAAGAATAGAGGTAGGGGGTAGGACGAGAAGAAAAATATTTTTGAAAAAATTTGAAGAAAGGTTGTCTTTTTCAAAAGGTGAGGGGTGGAGGATTAGAATGGATAAAAGCTGATTTTTTTTGAATGTCAGCTTTAACCATTTGACCTCCAGAAGATTTTACCCCCTTTATGACCAGAGCATGTTTTGCTATTCGGCACTGTGCTATTTCAACTGACAATTGTGCGGTCGTGCACCACTGTGTGCAAATTAATTTTTTATAATTTTTTCACACAAATAGAGCTTTCTTTTGTTGGTATTTGATGACCACTGGGTTTATTATTTTTTGCGATATAAACAAAAAAAAAGTGAAAATTTTGAAAAAAACAAACAATATTTCATACTTTCTGCTATAAAACATATCCAATAGAAAAATGTAACAAAATCTAATTTCTTCATGAATTTAGGTTAAGATGTATTCTGCTACATGTCTTTGTTAAAAAAAATCCTAATAAGTGTATATTATTTGGTTTACATGAAAGTTATATCCTCTACAGTAAATCAGGGAATTATTGTGGGACTGTGATAGTGTGGCAGACAATCTGACGCTGGCTGGGGGGGTACACTAACTGACATCAATAGTGACACTAAACACTTGAAGACCAAGCCTTTTCTGACACTTTGTGTTTACAAGTTTAAGGCTGCGTTCACACCTAATATCGATGTTGCTCACAGCAGGGGTCCGGTGCGTCCCTGCTCTATGTTTCAGGGATGAATCAGGTCCGAATTTTTGCCTGAATTCGGACCTGAAACTGAGCCAAAGACACACAGGACCCCTGTGCAATTCGCTCCGCAGCCACCACAGGGATATGTGAACCGGCTCGATTGAGAGCAGGTGTTCTGTCAAAGCCAACTCATCAGAAACTCCAACCACCTCACTTCTGGTTTCTTTAAACCAGGGGTCTTCAAACTATGGCCCTCCAGTTGTACAGGAACTACAATTCCCATCATCCCTAGTCATGTCTGTGAATGTCAGAGTTTTACAATGCCTTATGGGATGTGTAGTTCCGCAACAGCTGGAGGGCCGTAGTTTGAGGATCCCTGCTTTAAACCATCAGTAATTGGAGATTTAGACGAACTGCTGTTTGGACACAACACTGCCAACCGAATACAGATTTGGCTGTTTTGACACCACAGCGACTAACAAAGACAAAGTTGTCGCTGCCTCTGAGGTGGGCAAGGTGAGGCTGCAACGGTGGGCACAGTGAGGCCGCATTTATGGGCACAGTGAGACTGCATTCACGGGCAGAGTAAAGCTGCATTTGATGAGCACAGTGAGGCTGCATTGATGGGCACAGTGAGGCTGAATTGATGGGCACAGTGAGACTGCATTCACGGGCAGAGTAAAGCTGCATTTGATGAGCACAGTGAGGCTGCATTTGATGAGCACAGTGAGGCTGCATTGATGGGCACAGTGAGGCTGCATTGATGGGCACAGTGAGGCTGCATTGATGGGCACAGTGAGGCTGCATTGATGGGCACAGTGAGGCTGCATTTGATTGGTACTGATGAGGCTGCATTTGATGGGCACTGGTGAGGCTGCATTTGATGGGCACTGGTGAGGCTGCATTGAGCTCCTGTATCATGTCTGCAGTCTCTGACCATCTCCTGTATCATGTCTGCAGTCTCTGAGGGAGTCTGCAGAGGAGTCAAGAGTGGGAGCACCGCTGGGATGGGGGTCATGGGAGAAGTCAGACAAGTGTGGACTATGGAGAGGAGACTATAGGATAAAACCAGAGCCACCGAGCTGGAGCTGACTGACTGAGCCCTGCACAGTGCACCTGAGAGGAGGTCAGTGACAGCACCGCTAGGCCAGTCTGAAGGGGGATCACTGATGTAAGGGGGGAGTGAATACGATAATGTAAGGGGGCACCGATATAAAGCACAGCCTTATATCAGTAACCCACCCCCCCTTACCTTAGTGTATTCTTTCTGCGGAAGGTGGTTCCCCCTCCCTCCCACGTTCTGAGTCCCTGGGGTCCCCCTTGATGATTGATCACTTACCACTTTTAACTGGAATTTGCTTTTATATATATTTATGTATATATATATATATATATATATATATATATATATATATATAAAGCCCTATGTGATTTCATATCTGTCTTATCTATATATAATACACTCTTCAAATGTGCATTTTATGGTTTTCCCTTTCATGAACAAGAAATCAATGACGTTATGCTGTTGCGCTGGTTTACTAATGCTGTTGCGGTGGTATAATAATGCTGTGGGGCTGGTATGAAATTTTTTCCAGGGCTGGATGTTATTCCCAGTCCGGCCCTGGTCACTGTTCTGAAAAAACTTTTTCATTACGTCCTGATTCCTGGCAAGGCAAGGTTTAGCTCCTGAACCACCTGTTGAATCAGGGCTGTAGATGGAGACTTCAGTCTCCCTCTAGCACTGGTTAACTCTTTAGGGTTTTTTTTTTACTAAGCAAACTATTTTACTGCATTTAATTCTTTTTATGGGCTAGTTTGTTAAATGGCACGCAAAACCCCATGGAAAGGTTATCTATTGGTAATTACCAGTCTCAGAGCAAAACAGCCTCTTCAGACTCTGTGTGGAGGAACATGACTGTGTGAATTTTGCTTTGATTAAGCAACCAGAGATGAGGATGATGATACCTAACAGGTTGTCTTATTTATTAAACAAGTGGCCAATACACTCAAAGGAGTTATTTCCACTTACCCTGTGAAGGGGTTAAATTCTCTGGCAAGGAGCAGTCTCACAGCTTTCCGAAGCAAAACATCCCTCTTCAGACTCTAAGAGGAATACACGGACGGGCATGACAGTATGTATCCCACTGGCTCAAGCAGCCAGGGATAAGGATGACACCTAATAGGATGTCACATTCAGTAAACACATTGTCAATAAACACTAAAGGAGTGTTTTCTGCTCACCCTTTGCAAAGGTTACCTGCTCTGGCAATAAGAAGCTGCCTAGCATTACCAGGTGAAACAGCCCATTTTCCGAATTTCCGGATGGATTTGACAGTATGTATCCCACTGGCTCAAGCAGCCAGGGATAAAGATGACACCTAATAGGATGTCACATTCAATAAACACATTGTCAATACACTCTAAAGGAGTGATTTCTGCTCACCCTTTGAAAGGGTTATCTGCTCTGGCAACAAAAAGCTGCCTAGCCATACCAGGTGAAACAGCCCATTTTCCGAAATTTCCGGATGGACATGACTGCGTAATTCTGCTTTGTTCAAGCAACCACGAATAAGGATGACGACACCTAACAGGTTGTCACATTCATTAAGCCTGTGGTCAATACACTCTACAGGAGTGTTTCCACGGGTGACCGAGCAGCCTCAAGGCTTCCCACGCAAGCAATCTGCTTCAGTTTCTTACAAAGAGAAGATAGACGAGCATGACTGAAAGAATGTTGCCTTGTTCAAGAGACCAAGGATAAAGATGACGACGACACCTAACCGGTTGTCACATTCATTAAGCATGTGGTCAATACACTCGAAAGGAGTCGTTTCCACTCACTCTGTGACTGGGTCATATATAGTGCCAATGAGTAGACTCAGAACCTCCTCAGGCAAATTAACCCTTGTCAGCATCTTCCCAGGTAGAGGTGAATGAATATGTCGTTCCCACTTTGTTCAGGCAGGCTGTGATGGTGACCAAGTTGTCAAAATTAAGCATATGGTCAAGACACTCTAAAGGAATTGCTGAATTCATTTTCTGCAAGGGCCATCTATTCTGGCAATGTCCAGTCTTCTATTCAGGGCCTTCTCAAGCCAATCAATCTTCTTCAGTCTCTTATGAACTGGAAGATGAGGACGACCTTTGTCCAGCTTGGCAAGGTTGGTGAAATGCCTTTAAATAGAAGTGAAGCTTTGGAAGTATTTGAAGTACCTCCAGAGGACAGCTTGACAATTCTCTTACGTTGGATAGATCAAGTGCTCGTTCTACAAGATTGGAGTGTGTTGTTACAGCAGAATGTGAAAGTTATGCCCTTTTGAACTAAAAGAAGTCCAGGGGTTGGGATCACCCCTCTGGTCAGTGTGTGTCCCTTGTGGGATTGGCCATATAAATATCCTTACCATCAGATGTTGTGGCCTTCAAGGACAAACGCTATCACTGCATTTTTCTTGATCGTAGAAGGTCAAGCCTAAATCTAATAGTGGTCATGGTTTGGCTTCCTGCCTCAAGATGAATGTCTCCTGAGTTAAAGGAGACCGAAAAACTTAAGAGTCAGTTTCCACGCTCACTCCAGAGGTTAGCTTCTGCATTTCTGGCTGGGAGTCCAGGCAAAACTGGGAAGCTAACACAGTAAGTCAGTAAAGGGTTCCATGTCAGGATGCTTTCTGTTATTTTGGGATTGTGCCTCCCAAATACATGCCTTAGGGGCACTATGTGGCTCCTCTGTGTACATAGGTACAGCTTTGGTGATTGACACGTGGTCCATTAAGGCAAGCATTTTAGGCCATATTTGGAGATCTTTCATGCTTCACGTCTCAGATTGAGCCATAAAAAATCGCCTCGCTCCAACAGATCAGGTAGGCTCAGTTTAACTCTCGCTCCCGTTCAAGTCCGGTTCTTGGACCAGTGGCCTAAACTTGTGGTTGAAGAAACTAAATCGTCTGCAATGTTCCGGGGTAAGCCTGTCCTGGTAAAGTTGGACAGCGCAACGACTGTGGCCTACATCTGGAAACAAGGCTCACTCTCCCCCTTCTGATGGAGGTTTCTCTAATTCTAGAATCTGCCCAAGTCAATCTTCTGCAGCTATGACAATGAATGGTCTAGACTACTGCGAGTCTTTCGAGAACTAACAGAGCTTGGTATTTTTCTTCCAGAAGTAGACTGCTCACATCCCCAGTGAACACCAAGTTGCCGAAGTTCCATTCCAGGGCCCAGAATCTGCAAGCAATCGGGGTGGAGGTGCTGACTACAGAGTGGATCTCCAAGACAGCTTATGCCTTTCTGCTGCTCCCTTTGATTCTCTGATTCTCAGCTTCCAGCTGAGGCTGTGGCAGGGGAAGGTGACAGTTCTGGTGATGATCCCAGATTGGCTGAAGGGGCCTTGGTACCCTTTGCTCATCCTTATAAGTGTCAAGGATTGACTCCCTCTGTAAGATCAAATCTTCTCCAAAGTCCCATTCATCCAGCATTCGATAGGCTTTGGCTGATGGCCTGGGTCTAGAGAGGCAGAGGCTAATGGATTTTGAATGCTCTGTGAAGATTGTAAATACTCTTACGAAAACAAGAAAGGACAGCGCTAACCGTGCCTATAGTAGAATATGGCATAAATTCCCAGTATTATTGCTGATCAAGATTTTATGATGAAATTTTCAGAAGTCTGTTCTGAAATGCCTGCAGGCATGGCTTGATTTAGGTCTATGCGTAAGTATGCTATAGGCACACATTTCGGCTATCTCTGCCTTCACCGGCATACAGTGGGCATCCAATACTTAATTATACTGTTTTTCAAGATGCAATTTGGTTGAAATTTCGAATTGTTGTTTCCAAAATGGGATCTCCCATTGCTGTTGGAGGTTATTGCATCAGATGCCTTCAGTCACCCTGTGATACCTCTCACTGAAGACTGCTTTACTGGTGGCAATGGCATCAGCCAGAAGCGTCAGCATTGGTGGCCTTGGGGTTTAAAGAACCCATATTCGAGTACTTCCAGACAGGGTGGTACTCATGCCAATGCTCAAATTTTGTGCCTGAACTGACCTTCAGAGTCCATATCACACAAGAGGTTGTCCTACTATGTTCCTTTTGGGGAGTACTCAAGAAATTAGCCCATTGGATGTGGACCAAGCTTTAAAATGTTTAATCAAGGCGACTTCTGCCATCAGGAAGTTGGAGCATCTGTTTGTCATTCCAGGTGGAATACTGATTTTACGGCTTCCAGTAAGATTATTGCCTCTTGTTTGGTAGAGCTCATCTCCTTGGCCTACAAGTTGAAAGGGTTGGCCGTGCCAGGAGAATCACAATCACAACACCCTTCACTAGAAGGGACTCGACCTTGAGAGTGACAGCAGGCCGAGTGTCTGAAATTATCTTCAAGGCAGCTACGTGGGCACCAAAATATTCATATTCATGGCTTGACGACAGTTGAGTTTGGCAGAGGCATCCTGGCTTCTGTTTTTTTAGTTAGAATTGAGGGATGTGTAGCATTATCCCTCCCCTGTTTTGGCTAGTTAGTTCCCAGCTTTGCTGACATGGAGCCGTCGGGAAAACTGAAAATTTAATTCAAATACTTACTGTAATTTTCCTTTCCTGACAAACTCCATGGCAGCACAGATCCCACCCAGCTTGGTAGGACTAGTTACAGAACGCTGAGGCTGTAGGTGGGCTAAAATTTATATGAGTTAGGTCCTGGAGGCATGGGGGGCAGAGCCTATACCCAGCTGTGCTGCCATGGAGCTCGTGAGAAAAGGAAAATTATGGTAGGTATTTGAATGCAATTTTCCATTTACATCCACGGCTGCACTGACGTTTCTGGATTCTGAGTCATGGGGAAAGTCAAAGGATCTGCGGGAAAAGGTAGTTGAACTGTATAAAACAGGAAAGGGATATAAAAAGATATCCAAGGAATTGAGAATGGCAATCAGCAGTGTTCGAACTCTAATCAGGAAATGGAAAATGAGGGGTTCTGTTGAAACCAAACCACGGTCAGGTAGACCAACTAAAATTTCAGCCTCAACTGCCAGGAAAGTTGTTTGGGATGAAAAGGAAAACCCACAAATAACTTCAGGTGAAATACAGGACTCTCTGAAAACCTGGAAATTTGGTCAAAATCGATGGCAAGATGAATGCAGTATGTTTTCAAAAAATACTGGAGGAACATTTGCATTAATCAGCCAGGAAGCTGCGCATGGGACATACTTAAACATTCTAACATGACAATGATCCAAAACACAAGGCCAAGTCGACCTGTCATTGGCTACAGCAGAATAAAGTGAAGGTTCTGGAGTGGCCACTTCAATCTCCTGACCTCAATATCATTGAGCCACTCTGGGGAGATCTAAAACGTGCAGTTCATGCAAGACAGCCCAAGAATTTACAGGAACTGGAGTTTTTTTGCCAAGAGGAATGAGTGGCTTTACCATCTGAGAAGATAAAGAGCCTCATCCACAAATACCACAAAAGACTTCAAGCTGTCATTGATGTTAAAGGGGCAATACACGGTATTAAGAACTGGGGTATGTAAACTTTTGATCAGGGTCATTTGGGTAGTTTCTGTTGCCATTATGATTTAAAAACAGTAAACACAGTTGATTGATAATAAATTGCTTCAGCTAAACACTAACCATGAGTGAAAGAAAAGTTTTTGTGTTATCATTCATATTCTCTGAAAAATGGCCAAGAAATCATAAATTCTGCCAGGGTATGTAAACCTTTTGAGCACAACTATATTTTTTTTAAACCAGAGTTTAGTGTCACTTTAAGCAGTTAGACAGAAACATGGGGGTTGATTTACTAAGGGCAAGTAGGTTATTCACTTTGCAAGAGCATTTTCCCTAAGGCTACATGTACACTGTACCTACCCTGACTGCAGCCGTGGGGAAATGCAAAACGCTATAAAAAACGCAAACCACGTTTTTGCCACGATTTGCGTTTTCCCACGGTGGGGGCCAAAGCGTTTCTATCCTGAACGCGATTCTTCCACGTTCAGGAGAAGGAGGTTTAAACTCACCTAAATGCGGCAGCTCCTAAACTCTGCTAAAAGCTTATGTGTACATTGACACACAGGCTTTTATGGAGTTGCGTCTAGGAGCTGCCAGTGTACGTTCAAGAGTAGTTCAGCCCCCCACCAAAAATTCAAAGTCAGTAGCTACAAATACTGTACTGGGAGAAGACAGTGATTATTGTTAGTCGCTACAGTGCCTTGAAAAAGTATTCATACCTCTTGAAATTTTCTACATTTTGTCATTTTACAACCAAAAATGTAAATGTATTTTATTGGGATTTTATGTGATAGTCCAACACAAAGGGGGTTATTTACTAAAGACAAATCCACTTTGCACTACAAGTGCACTTGCTGTAGAACGCTGTAGATCTGAAGGGAAGTTCTGAAATTAGGGGAAGCTCTGCTGATTTTATCATCCAATCATGTGCAAGCAAGAATACTGTTTTTTTATTTTCCTTGCATGTCCCCCTCAGATCTACAGCGACTGCACTTCCAAGTGCACTTGTAGTGCAAATTGGATTTGCCTTTCGTAAATAACCCCCAGAGTGTCACATAATTGTGAAGTGGAAGGAAAATGATCAATCTTTTTTAACATTTTTTTTACAAATAAATATGTGAAAAGTATGGCGTGAATTTGTATTTAGCCCTCTTGAGCCAATACTTTGTATCAGTTTTGAACTGCTGCCCGGAGGTCTGCGTCTCAGGAGATCACTCCATAACCACAAGACCTCTATCAGGCGTCTCTTGTGAAAGTGCTGCAGCGCCCGGCCCTGCATCTTTGGCTGCCCATCTCATGTTTTGTGGACTTTCTAAGCCAGCCTGCTTCACCTCTGGTGTTCAATTTTCGTTTTTTTGTTTTCAATCTTAGTTTATTTTCAAAAGTAAGAACACAAAGAATATAACAGAAAAATACCATTCTTTACAGTTTGGCAACACATAGAGTATACATAGAATAGTGAGGTGTACTTTACCCATGTATAAACAGGAGTGATCATTTTAACATACAGCTTTCGGTGAACTACTGGTATATCATATTGTATATTGAAATCTTTATTCTAAGAGAGGAATAATATGCGGGTGGGGGCCAACATATAATGAACCTTGTAGTTTCGCGGGTTGGTGTTATCTGAGGGTTCCCTCTCAACGAATTAGACTGCTGTAGAAGTCTTTTATTCACCTATTATAGATAATCAAGTCATTTAGCTAGTCCAAAGATATGATCTTTAACTATATATGTGAGTGGTCGGTTCAGTACTTAACAAAGAGGAGACAGAAAAAGTCAGAAATAAGAACGTGAGTAGAAGTGTGGGATGGTACCTGAGGCACCAGGCACTCCAGCATGGCTAATCGGCGGGTAAGGGTGGGGTATCTCTGACCCAAAGGGAAAACTCATCAGAATAGCGAAACATGGACCATGAGGTCCAGGTGGCGGTAAACTGCTCCTCCTTTCCCACTTCCTCCGCCAACAGGCGCTCCAGATCTCTTATCTGGTCCACTTCAACCACCCATTCTCCCAAGGAAGGCACATCTGTCGTTTTCCAATGTCGGGGGATCACTGTCCTAACTGCTGCCAGAAAGTGGCGCAGTACATCTTTTTTAATCGACTTGAGGGGGCCTGGGAGTATAGATAATAGGGCTATCTCTGGTGTGGGTTTGATTGATGTCGCCATCAGCCTGCTGTAAAGATCAAAGACCTTTTGCCATAGTTTCCAGATTGGAGGGCAAGCCCACCAGATGTGAAGCATTGTCCCGCTAGAGGACAGGCATCTCCAACACACGTCTGTCAAAGAGGGGTTAAACTTTTTAATATCTACTGGGCATCTGTACCACCTGGTTAATAATTTAAACCCTTTTTCTTGGTTCTTGGTTGCCAGGGAAATCCTATGCGTTAGGATAAAGCTTTTTTGCCAATCAGTGGGGGAGATGGAGTGTTGCAGCTCCGCTTCCCATTTCTGTGTATATGTTGGAAGGTCAGGGGCATATTCGTTCAGTAGTAGGGAATACAACAGTGATACTACATGTATTGGTGGGTCTGGTTGTAAAAGCAGTTCGTCAAAGTCTGATGGGTCGGCCAGTATCTCTGAGATGGATGAGAAAGTGCGTATGTATGACGTTATTTGACCCCTTTGTAACCACATTGTTGAGGTCCCTAATTCCGTCCGAGAGGGTATGTCCGATCTCAAGGATGGGTCAGCGCGTAAGACCTGTGCTAAACGTCTATGGCTATCCCTACTCCAGGGTCCAAATCTTAACTTGTTCGCTGCTGGGGGGAAAGCCGGAGTCCCGAAGAGAGGGGTCATTGGGCCCTGGATTTTAGACAATTTACTCGCTGAGATCATGCGGTCCCAAATCTGGAGAGTTTGGCGAGTAAGAGCAGTGGAGAATAAGCCGTCCCCACGCCCAGCCATAGGGGTCCACGGCAGGGCGCAAAGATCAGCCTCATTAAGATATTTCTCTAGTTGAACCCAAAGTTTGGAGGAAGAGTGGTGGAACCAATCCACTATACGCACGAGTACCGCTGCCTTATGGTATATAGAGGCATCTGGGACCCCCGCACCCCCCCTGACTTTCGGGAGAATCATTGTGTCATGTTTTATCCTGGGGCGACGTCCCTGCCATATAAATTTAGAGAAGATCTGACGGAGCCTTTTGAAGAACAAGGTGGGGATATAGATAGGAATGGTCTGGAAAAGGTATAAGAATCGAGGGAGAACATCCAAATTTTCGTTTTTTTATCACCTGTTTGTCTTCTTGAATCACATTGATATAGAGATTTGATTACCCAATTGTAAATCCCTTGATGAAGGAGTAATACATACCTATTTCCGAAACATGTCGGGTCACGTGCTGTATACTTCATCTGCTTGACCTTCCACTTTTAGGCTGCGGGCTGTAGGCACAAGGGTGTCATATCTTCTGTATACAATTGGATGTACATTTTGTGTTTGTATTTGCACCCTGTATAATTGTATTTTGTACTGTTACCTTTCATATATATATTTTTTACATGTTCAATAAAGTTGGCACTATAGTGCATGTTTATACAAAATAATTTTTGAGATTACACATTTACTTTTGGCCAGTAGAAAAATCCTTCAAGGGCGACCTCGATGCACTTATAGTGCATAGTTCTTTTTTGTTTCAATACTTTGTAGAATCATCTTTTGCTGCACTTACAGCTGCAAGTCTTTTTGTGGATGCCTCTACCAGCTTTGTACATTTAGAGAGTGACATTTTTGCCCATTGTTCTTTGCAAAATAGCTCAAGCTCTGTCAGATTGGATGGAGAGCGTCTGAACAGCAATTTTCAAATCTTGCCCAAGATTCTTAATTGGCTTTAGGTCTGGACTGTGACTGGGCTATCTAACACATGAATATGCTTTGATCTAAACCATTCCATTGTAGCTCTGACTGTATGTTTAGTGCTGTTGTCCTGCTGGAAGGTGAACCTCCATCCCAGTCTCAAGTCTTGCAGACTCTAACAGGTTTTCTTCTAAGATTTCCCTGTATTTGGCTCCATCCATCTTCCCATCAACTCTGACCAGCTTCCCTGTCCCTGCTGAAAAAAAGCATCCATACAACATGATGCTGCCACCACCATGATTCACGGTGGGGATGGTGTGTTAAGGGTGATGTGCAATGTTAGTTTTCCACCACACATAGCGTTTTGCTTTTAGGCAAAAAAATTCAATTTTGGTCTCATCTGACCAGAACACCTTCTTCCACGTTTGCTGTGTCCCCCACATGGCCTCTCGGAAACTGTAAACAGAACTTCTTATGGCTTTCTTTCAACAATGGCTTTCTTCTTGCCACTCTTCCATAAAGGCCAGATTTATGGAGTGCACAACTAATAGTTGTCCTGTGGACAGATTCTCCCTCCTGAGCTGTGGATCTCTGCAGCTCCTCCAGAGTTACCATGGGCCTCTTGGCTGCTTTTCAGAGTTGATGCTCTCCTTTCCCGGCCTGTCAGTTTAGGTGGACGGCCATGTCTTGGTAGGTTTGCAGTTGTGCCATACTCTTTCCATTTTTGGATGATGGATTGAACAGTGCTCTGTGAGATGTTCAAAACTTGGGATATTTTTTAAAACCTAACCCTGCTTTAAACTTCACAACTTTATCCCTGACCTGTCTGGTGTGTTCCTTGGCCTTCATGATGCTGTTTGTTCACTAAGGTTCTCTAACAAACGTCTGAGGGCTTCACAGAACAGCTGTATTTATACTGGGATTATATTACACACAGGTAGACTCTATTTACTAATTAGGTGACTTGTGAAGGCAATTGGTTCCAATAGATTTTAGTTAGGGGTATTGGAGTAAAGGAAGCTGAATACAAAATACAAATGAACACCACACTTTTCAGATATTTATTTGTAAAAAAAAAAATTGAAAACCATTTATCACTTTGCATTCACTTCACAATTATGTGCCACTTTGTGTTGGTCTATCACATAGAAAACATTTACATTTTTGGTTGTAACATGACAAAATGTGGAAAATGTCAAGGGGTGTGAATACTTTTTCTAGGCACTGTATAGCAGCCGCAAGCAATAATCGCAAGAGAATCCAGCAGGCTGGTTGTACCCAAGTTGATCAATCAACGTGGTACATTCAGCCTACCCACTAAAGCAGGGGCCTCTAACTGGCGGCCCTCCAACTGTTGCGAAAACTACAAGTCCCATGAGGCATTGCAAGGCCGACAGTTACAAGCATGACTCCCTCAGGCAGAGGCATGATGGGACTTGTAGTTCCGCGACAGCTTGTCCCAGCGGCCACAAGATTGAGACAACGGTTCGAATCTCAGCCGGATTTGAACTGTGTATGGCCGGCCTTAGTAAACGAGGTGAAGCTTTGCCAATTTCCATCGACCAATCACATGGCAGCAAAACACTTGTTTTGTTTTTTTTCTTCTTCCTTGCATATGATTGGGTATTCTTTACAAAGTGAGGATTCACTGATACTCTTGCACACAAACAACCTATATGCCTTTAGTAAATCGATTGCTATGTACTAATTATTCCAGTCTACCTCAAGGGGCAAATCTAGAAAATGTCTTTGTTTAAAAAAATAAAAATGTTGCAGAGCAAGCATACAGAAATGATACGAACAAAGGGGATTAAAGGGATGATGTGGCAACCTTAGGGCACAGACCCCAAGAAATGTGTAACTGAAGATGCAATCCTTTTAGGAAGTAATGTTTGGGATGCCCAGGGATCCACTCCACGTCTTGCTCTGTGTCGGGGCTCCTGATGATCTGGAAGGTCCCATGTGACATATTACTTTCTTCTATGGTCAGGGAGATTTCCAGAGATCTGAGCCCCCTCTATGATGGAGTATGGCCGCCATACATCCCTGTACTCCCCTCTCCAGCCACCACTGCGGTAATCCGCACACAACACACTCCTCTCCCCGCTCCGGTCTATTTCCTTTTCAGCTTGTGGGAGGAGAGAAGTCTGCCCATTCCACAGGCTCCGCCCCCTACCGCTTCCCTTGTTTAGTGGGTGGGCGGGCACATCGGTCGTCACGTGACCGGTGGCGGAGCGCGGTACAGTCAGACTGAGGGAAGAGAAAGACGGAGACCGGAACCGGAAACCGAAGTAGTGTCTGAGAGAGGAGCGAACCGTGTCTGGGAACGCTGACGGTGTGGATTGGTGCTTAGTGCGGTGAAGAGGAAAGGGACGTCGCCTTGAATGTAGGTGTTCCATTGCTTTTGCTGCACGGACTACCCCCTACAGCGCTGCTGCAACCCTGCTCAGGCGGGCTACAAGTCCCAGCGTGCCTCGGCACCGAGTCCTGGGGCTCCACACTGCAGCTTCTAGGGGGACTACAAGTCCTAGCGAGCAGTGTGTCTGTCTGCGTACTGAGAACACCGGAGCGCTGGCCCACCGGCACAGACACTTCCTATCACACGGCGGGTGCGGTATGTAGACTCTGTGTGTGTGTATAAGCAGGCTTCCATCCTGTTCTCCCCCCAGATCATCCAATCACATCGCTTCTGCCAGCTCACATAGGTGACACGTTCTGATTGGTTGCTATAGGTTACTGCACCCCACTCCTATGTCTGTTGATTTTGTACAGAGTAGCCCATACTGACCAATCATATTCTTTGTTGCACTTGTTTGACTGAAGACCACATTGGCTTCGGATGTGCTGGGCAAGTCTTTCATATTGCATGCACCGGGCAATTTTCATTATGTCTTAAGGAGCCTGTAGACTGGATGCAGTGTGTGGGGTGTTTTCTTTTTTGTTTTTTCCACTTGTCTGCTGGCCACTTTTAGATTTCAGCAATCTCACACTTTGAATGACAAGTGCGGGGTCATGCAACCCTGTAAACATATGACGTCTTTATCATTTTGCTCACATAAATAGAGCTTTTTTTTTTTGGTGGTATTTAATCACCACTGAGTCTTTTTATTGTTTGCTAAACAAACCGAAAAAAACACTGAGAGGTTTGAACCCCCCCCCCAAAAAAAAAAACTGTTGTTATAAAATTTTGCAAACCGGTAATTCCTCTCCTACATGGATGGGTACTGGTAGGCGGCACTGATTGGCAGCATTGGTGGGCACTGTTGGGACTACACTGATAATCAGTGCCCTGAATTATCAGTGTACATGTCCCTTTTAGAGAAGCCAGTTATCTTCTCCCTTTCTCATGCTATCAGCATGAGGAAAGGAATGCCGATTGGACACATTTGATCACGTTAAAGAGCCGCTGACTGGCTCTTTAAAACAATCTGTGATCAGCAGTGTCCTCCTGCCGCTGCAGGCACTATCATGGAAGGCCGTCGCATGACGGCCTCCCAGAAATATTTGTCTGCACTGCAGCCATCATTCGGCGATAGTGCGGTCGGCAAGTGGTTAAAGTGATTGTAAAGATTTTTTTATTTTTATAACAAACATGTTATACTTGCTCTGTGCAAGGGTTTTGCACAGAGTGGCCACTGATCCTCCTTTTCTGGGGTCCCAAGGTGGCGCTCCTGGCTCCTCCCATTTGGCGAGTGCCCCCACGGAGAGCTACTTTCCATGGGGGTCACATGTGCGGGTGCGCTCCCGTGTCCTGCAGGTTCGTCCATTAACGCAGACAGCAGGACTTGGCACCACCCTGCTCCTTTTCTCTGGATTTGATTGACAGCAGCGGGAGCCAATGGCTCCTGCTGCTATCAACCTATCCAATGAGAACCCGAGCCAGCGGCTGGAGCTGCTGGGCTTGTGCACATCGCTGGAACGATTGGGTTCAGGTAAGAAAAAGGGGGGGCTCTGGGGGGCAGCTGCAGTACAGAAGGTTTTTCACCTTAATGCATAGGGTGAAAAACCCTGAGACTTTACAACTTCTTATCTTCAACCAGCAAGTTGAAAAGCAAAACTGACTCTATTCCCCTCCCTCAGACTACACTGATCAGTGTTGCAGGCTATAGCCCACAGTTGATCCAGCAGGGAAAATCTGATGGTTGTACAGCAGTCAACCTGTAGATTAACTTCTATACTAACTCCTTGCCCATACGTGACTTGAAATTTGGCCAGTCCCTGCTAAAGCGGCCCAATTTCAATCCATGTATGGCTAGCTTTAAATGATATCGCCATGATGAAGAAAAGTACAACACGCAGCAAATTTTTTTAGGGCTGTTGCGGATCAAAATTTTCAAAGCCGGACATAGCGGGGCATGGCTAGGACGTCACACGTCATAATCTCTGCCTTACCGTGCCCATATTTTCAGCCTTACCGTGCGGTCTCGCCGTGCCCATAATGTGGCCTCGCCGTGCCCATAATCACAGCCTCACTGTAGTCAGTGCCTGGATTACACAGTCAGCGGGCATCTCTTGCTGTGTGTCTTGGAGCTGAGTGTGAAAACTTTGGCCGCGCTGTGAGAAAAGTCCTGCCCTCCTCCTAGATCAGCTCGTGTGATACACAGAACACTGCGTCTATCACACAAGCTTATCTAGGAGGCGGGCGGGAATTTTCTCACAGCACGGCCAAAGTTTTCACACTCAGCTCGGAGACAAACAGCGGGAGATGCCCACAGACTGTGGAGGAGTGAGCGGAGCGCTGCGCTGCAGCCACAGCTTGGCCCAAAGTGGCCCCAGGGCAGGTAGCCTACCGATCAAAAACATTTTGATTGATCAAAAAAAAATTAACGATTAATCGAGGAATTAATCATTAATTTCTGCAGCCCTAAATTTTTTATTTAATTTTTTCCCCCCTGGGGCATGTTTCAAATGCACTGCACCACCTTGCAGTGTGCTGCATTGCTTAAAGATGAATTACAATGTCAACATGACGTTTCAATAAAGTTGAAAGAAAAAAACAAGTAAACGGTGCGATGCACTGAACACAGTGCATGCAATGCCTGCTTACAGCACACGCCAGCCGCTGTGTTTTAGCCTGGTGGTGGTGTGAGCCAAACCTAAGTCAGAGTGAGTTCTGAATGGTTGCTGCGTTTAAAGTTGAACAACACCTAATACAAAAACTGCAGGCAGCTCTTTGTTGCAGAGGAGACATGCGATGCCTCTTCTGCATTAACAAACACTTAGTGCCCATTCACACCACAAAAAATGGATGCGTTTCTGCAGTAGAGTTCTGTGCAGGAAAAAAGCAGCATGTACCTTTTTTTTTTTTTTTTTTTTTTTTCCCCTGCAGCTGAAAATTACAGGAACGCACTGCACTGGTGTGAACTATGCCATTGGAACACGTATAACCTACTTTCTATGCGGTTTTGATGCAGAAAAAAAGGCTTTGAATGTGGTGAGAACTGGCCCTTAAACTGATTCTAAAGGTTTATTTTTTTTTTAACGAACATGTTATACTTATCTGCCCTGTGTAATGGTTTTGCACAGAGCAGCCCTAATCCTTTTATTTTTGGGTCCCCTCTCTGGTGCTCGTGGCTCCTACCCCTTGACCAGTGCCCCCAATAGCAAGCTGCCTGCTATGGTGGCACTGGTGCGTGCTCGCACCTAAGTCTTGCTCTATGTGTCCATAAGACACACAGAGCCATTGCTTTGCTCCGCCCCCTGCTCTCTCCTCTTTGGCTCACTGGTTGTGATTGACAGCAGTGGGAGCCAGTGGTATAAGGTGGGGGGAGCAGCGTACACAAGGTTTTTTACCATCATACATAGAATGCATTAAGGTAAAAAAACCTGAAGCCTTTACATCCACTTTTAAGTAAAGTGTAGCAGTGTAGAATTATCAGAAGCTTAAAGTGGTTGTAAAGGCTCAAGGTTTTTCTACCTTTTTATGCATTCTATGCATTAAGGTAAAAAAACTACTTTGTGCAGCACCCCCCCCAGCGATGTGCTTGAGAGCCCTGGTGTCTTGCCGAGAAAGTTCCCCCGGTGGATAAGGACCCCCCTGTACTGCCCAGGCGCAGCGCTTGCGCAGTCCGAACAACTAAGGAGCCGCCGAAAATAGCCGAAGCTGAAAACCTTTAATCAGCTGTACACGGCGCCTGCGCCCTGGGTCCAGGTTCAAGCCCCACCATCCAAGTGGACCTAGAGGGAGAATAAAAAAGTGCTGAGCGAGGCCGTGCCCGAAGCGTGGCCCTCTTACAGGCGCCGTGTACAGCTGATTTACAACTATTCGGCTATTTCCGCCAGCTCCTACTGCGCAAGCGCTGCTCCTGCGCAGTAGAGGGGGGGATCCTTATCCGCCGAGGGGAACTTTCTCAGCAGAACACCGGCTCTCCGGGGACTTTCCCTCTCCTTTGGCTGAGACAGCAGCAGTAGCCATTGGCTCCCGCTGCTGTCAATCACAGCCAGTGAGCCAATGAGTGGATAGAGGGGGCTGAGCCACGGCAATGTGTGTGACACACAGAGCATAGTAAGCTTTTTGCTCTGAGGGCACTCAGCAGGAGGGAGGGGCCAGTAGCGCCGACGAGGGACCCGAGAAGAGGATCAGGGCTGCTCTATGCAAAACCAGCAGGTAAGCAGCAGTTAAAAAACAAACAAAACAAAAAACTTGCTTTTTTAAAAAAAACTTTACCTTGAGAAACAATTCGTCAAAAATATGATTCATTTGTAAAAATTACAATTATCTGTTAATTCTCTGATCTTCGGTGGAGAATTGATGCACCCTATTTTTATGAACTTGGTTGATTTTATACTTTTTTTAGTCACAAATTAATACATTTACTATATTATAATGGGTGATTTGCATGTTTTTAGTCATTTTTATGATTGCATCATATTTCTGATGAATTATTTATTTTTTTAATAACAAACACTACCGGCCTGCAGTCTTCTATTTAATGCACACTGAGCTGCACGTGCACAGCTCCACATGTGTTCCCAGCACATCCCAGCTGTGTTATAAATTCCAATCAAGAGGCTAAAAACCCGGCAATTGGAAGATGACAGTGGCCAACAGGGAATTTTAAAGTGATTCTGAAGCCTGAACATTTTTACAGTAAGCCTAGGTTCACATTGCTGCGGGTTAGAAATCGTGCGAGTTCAGCTAAACTCGCACAATTTCATCCCGGCAATGCAGTCCGACTTAGGGGGTGATTTGACAGACATCTGTGCAGGTTCATTCCCAGATGTCTATACAAATCTTCTCCCCTGAAGTCGCCAAAAGTAGTGCCTCACTGATGCGGACGGTGCCATTGACTGCAATAGCTGCCGATTTGGCATGCGATTTGACAAATTGGACCAATGTGAACCTAGGCTAAGGCAATAATGTTTAGGTAGTAATTTCCTCCCTCGCTCCTTTTCATACTTGCTTGAGTCCTCACTTGAGCTATCGCTGTGCCCATCTGTAGCAGCTTTCTACATGCCCAGTGTGCATGAGACCTAAAAACCAGAATGTAAGATTGCTATCTTTTGATTGCAGCTTTGCATTTCTTATGGAACTTGTATGTTAGAGCTGCACGATTAATCGTTAAGAATCGTTATCGTGATTTTATTTCCCCCGTTGCGATCTTGACAACGTTTTTCCCGATTCTTTCTATGCAGAGAATTCTCTCTGCTCTGCTGAAGCCGACAGCCGTCAAAAGAAAGGGCCCTTTCACACAGACGTGTCCGTGTATGGGCTCTGCTTTTCTCAGTGGGGGATCGCTCCATTGATCCCCGCTGAGCAGGCAGATGACAGGTCTGTCTCAGCACACTGTGCAGGGACTGACCTGTGAGAGTGCCGCTCTCCTCTATGGGGGATCGGTTGAAGACGGACCATAGAGTCCGTTTTCATCCGATCTGCAGACGGATGGAAAAGTAGGGTTTTCCTCCTTCATCAGAAACGGAGCATAGCAGAGTCTGATGTCATTGGATGTTCATCCGTTGACATCCGCTATCCCATAAGGGATATATGTATGTCCGTTTTTAATCCGAAAACGGATGGATGAAAAGGGGACATACAGGGTCCGCCCGTGTGAAAGTGGCCAAAGGAAAAAAAAAAAAACAACTGGCAGTCTGACAAGAATCACAACATTCTTTAGCAGTGGAACTTAAGTATAAACATTGTAACAAGTTGTCCTTTGGATCAAAGGAATACACTTTGGTGTGTAAATGAGGGAAGTTTAACCACTTAAACACTGAAGCTTTTTCTGACATTTGTTGGTTTCAAGTTAAAATCATTCTTTTTGCTAGAAAATTACTTAGAACCCCCAAACATTATATCTATATCTATATATCTATATATCCTAGAGAATAAAATGGTGGTTGTTGCAATATTTTATGTCACACTGTATTTGCGCAGCAGTCGTTCAAATGGAATTTTTTGGAAAAAAAATTACACTTAAATGAATAATAAAGCACTGACCAGTAAAGTTAGCCCGATTTTTTTTATTTTTTATTTATTTATTTTTTTCTTCTTCTAAGCAAAAAAAATTGTGATTCTCATTTTGGCCAGAATCGTGCAGCTCTATTGTATGTGCATTTTTTCCTTTCCATGTCTGTTATTGTCTGTCATTTTACACATGAGGAAATTGTATCATATAATCAGTGCAGCAAGTTAAGGGCTCATTATGCTGCGGCCACTGGTGTATGTTGTGAATGTATGTTGTGTATGCTGATGGGTTGTAAATGATGCATCACACTATTTACATTTTGTTTTTTTTAACTTTATTGAAATGTTGCAAAGTGACAATTTTTTTGTTTTTCTTGTTCAGCACACACCACTGTGAACTGAACCAGTAGGACATTGGCCAAATTGCCTGGTCTATGTGTTGGGACTGTGTTGTGCAGCAAAAAAAATAAAATAAAATGAAAGCTGTACTAAATCTATTGGTAAAGTGTCTGAACACAAATCTGCTTGTAGAAAGTGTGTGTGTGTTCACCTGTCAGTGGTCATAATGTTATGGCTGATCTTTGTTTGTTGTTCCTGCAGTATTGATTGCATGTACCATAATGAGTTTTGTCAGGAACAGACCATTCTGCTGTTGTAAGAGAATTTATAATTTTTAGGTTACAATTTTAGCAAACAGTTTTTCCTGCCACTAATTCTGGGGATATTGATGGATGTAATGGCATGTTGAAGAATTTAATATAGAAGATCTTACTGACTCAGTCTTTACTGTAAGCTGTGATTCAGTTTCTGATTATTCCATTAATTTTATGTTATAAAGCAATCTTGGTGAAAGACTGCAGTGCCTTCACTTTGGGTTGGTACAAAGCTATATGCTGCAGCTGCTGTACATGAACCGAAAACATAGTATAAATATTACGCTGCCATGCTCGCAAAGCAATGCCTGCCTTTAGTTAAAGTGTTACTAAACCCAGTAATATGAAAGTAGTTCATCCGCCCCCCCCCCCCCCCCCCCCCGTGCCCACAGCTTAAAAATCTTCTTTTTACATTAAAATACTGCTACTATATACCTTTTTTGGATGATATACCACGGTTACATGATAAACTGCAGAGTTTCTCCATTGCCATAATTTAAGGAGGAGATTTCCACTTCAGCCTGAATACACGCCCACATGTGATGCCAATATTATGTGACCTGGCTAGCTCTGAGAACAAGTAAATGTTCTCTCCATCATAAAAGACACAACTGAGCATGTGCAGGTCGGCTACTCTGCCTGTGTTAGCTGGCCTTCCCCAGATAGACAGCGCAGGAGGGGAGGATCTGTGCATACGGGATAAAACAGCCTTTTTACACAATGCAGTAGATTAACCCTTTAAGTTACAGTGAGTATAACAAGCATGCTATGCTGTATATACAGGCTGATTTTGGGGTTTAGTAACACTTTTAAAGTGTTTGTAACCGATCACCTTGTAAAACAACCCATTCAATTTAAAATGGAAATGAAGGGCAAAGTATTTTTGTATAGATATAAAAATGCATTATAAATACTTTTTTATTTTTTACCACTTCCAGGCAAATGACGTCATATGACGTCTGACTTTGAGTGGGTGCAGGCATCATTCAAATATCTTTTTACAGCTGGCGATTCTGTGCACCGTAAGAACAATCATAGCGGCAGTTCAGCCGCTTGATCGTTCTTACAGGAGGTGGGAGGGGAAACCCCCCTCCGGTGCTTCTACCGCCTCGCCGCCGGATGTTAATCATAGATTTCCGGTGACCAGATGGTCCCCAGTCATCTCTATGCCCTTTTGAGGCCCGGGTGTAATGTTATGACGTCATATCCGGCCGGCGGAAGTAAACAATGGTGAGGACTCGGCTGGGAAGAAAGATCGTTCATTTTTTTTTTTTTTTTTTTTTTGATCTCGGTCTTTCCAGCCTGGAGGAGAGACCCCAGATCTCTCCATAAAGAGGACCTGACAAGCACCGTTCCTATTACAAGGGTTGTTTACATTCCTTATAATAGGAATAAAAGTGATAAAAATGAAACAAACAAAAAAAAATTTCAAGCGCCCCCATCCCAGCGTGCTGGCACGCATATGTAAGTCACGCCCATATATGTAAACGGCGTTCAAATCACACGTGAAGTATTGCTGCGTGCGTTAGAGCAACAATTCTAGCCCAGGACCCGCTAGCTCTAAATTGGTAACCTGTAAAAAAAAAAAAAAAAAGTAAGCGGCGCTTATGGAGATTTTTAAGTACCAAACTTTGGCGCCATTCCACAAGTGTGCGCAATTTTAAAGTGGGACATGTTTTGATATCTTTTACTGGGCGTAACATCATCTTTCACATTTATACAAAAAAAAATGGGCTTACTTTACGGTTTTTAGTTTTTAATTAGTGAAAGATTTTGTTCCCCATAAAAAGGAGTTTAAAAAATTGTTGTGCAAATGCTGTGTGACATAAAAAGTTGCAACGACTGCCATTTTATTCCCTAGGGTCTCTGTTAAAATATATATATATAATGTTTGGGGATTCTGAGTAATTTTCTAGCAAAAAATACTAATTTAAACTTGTAAACAAAAAGTTCCATAAAGGGCACGGTATGGAAGTGGTTAATCACATTCCATCTTTTCTCTGCTGCATAAGAGCTGGGGGGAGGAAAAGTAGCAGCACATTGAGCTTCCCAGTGAATGGCTGTGCAGGGGGGTGTCGGGAAAAGTCTGATCATTGGATGAGAGCACACTGCGTTCCCAGCATAGCTAGAGAACTGACCGCGGTGTGCTCTCATGCTTGGTGCGGTCAGTTTTTAATAGGAAAGCAGAGGGACTGGCAGAACACCGGGCACAATGGAAGCAATACAAAGAGAACAGGATAATTTCTCATACAAGTACACGGTAAAGCAGTCACGTAAACCCATTCTTGGTATACTTGCTTACAGTATGTGTATGCATAGAAATTAGATCTGGCATGGTCATTTGTAACAAGTTTGTATTAGGCAATTTGTAACAAGTATCTTCTGAAAAATATAAAGATACAAATTTGCAGTAATATTGTAGCACACAGGTTTTTTTTCTCTTCATATATAGAATGCATAAAAGTAAAAAAACAGTTGGCCTTTACAACCACTTTAATGCAGTGATAATTACACTATTGTACAGTTTATGAGCCTGTTAGTCCAGTCTAGAAATCGGGGAGTATTCTAGATTTTACCTGATAAGATGGCCTTCCACTGATGATGGCTAGAAAAGTTATGCGTAATCTGTCTTTTATGAGGCGCTCTTCCTTCTGGAGTTTTTTGCTTGGTATTTTTGTAACCTGTATACAAATGTCTTTCAACACAGTTGTACTTAAATTGCTTTGTGTGTGTAATGTGTTTTACAGCCCTCAAATATTCCGCTCGCATTTTGTGAGTGGATTTTGAGGCTTGGTGAGCACCGCTGGCAGCCTGGGTTGAATGGGAGTCCTTATCCCAGCGATCGCGGAGGGGAAGAGAAAGGACAGCCGACTGGATGATCGGAGCACAGTGAACACAGCAATAGCAGCTTTCATTTCACATTGCTGTGTTCCCCGCTGCTTGCTGTCACATATAGCCCCTCCTCCTGGTCCCGGGACTTAGACAGATCACCCGTCCAATCCCGGAACGGGCAATCTGTCAATCAAAGTTCCCCAGCCAGAGGGCGGGGCTGTATGTGAGGTTCGGCAGCGGGAACACAGCAATTGAAATGAAAGCTGTTATAGCTGTGTTCCTTGCGCTCTGATCATCCGGGTGGCTCTATTGTTCCTATCCTCCCCTGCACAGGTAGACTGCATTGGTAGACACGGGCAGGCTGCATTTTTGGGCAAGGTCAAAGTTGTTAATATTTATTTTTTTAACTTAATTCTGCATAAAACATTCAAGTGTCATTTAATGAGATAATTTATGAGGGCCTGTTTTTAGGGGCAGGGTTGGGGTTAGGTGGTGCAACTGGTGAGTAACCCTTGAAGCCTGGCTAGTAGCTCCGGACTTGTAATATTATTTTATATTTGTGCTTTGATGTGTCATTCTTCTGCTTCCATGAGTTATAATTGTGTAACAGATGCAAGATGTTTTTGTAGTTTGTAGATCACCACATTCTTCTTTTTCTGATTAGTTTTGTCAGCTTAAATGAAAACACTGTCAGCACTAACTCAGGAGTCGCCAGTCTCTGCAGTGTGAGGGCCTCATTGATTTTTATAAATATTTGTTGTCTAAAAACTTTTTTTTTTTTTTTTTTTTTTATATATAAATGATTAACATTTAAAAGAATAAATGAACACGCTCCAAGAAATAACTTTACCTCTGAAGTCCCTCTCCCTTTTTCATCAGAATCCCCTCTTCACATAAGAATGGCATCAGGGTTGGTAAAATCTTGTAGAGGGCCAGATATGGACTGTAGTTTGCATATCCCTGCTATAGTGTACTGTAGCTAATAAGGAATTATTTTCAGTACAAGTTTGTCAAAAAACTTTAACCTGTTTTAGCTTCTCAAGAAGCAAACTAAACTTCTACTCCAGACAGGGTGGATTTGATTTAAATCACTAATAAAAAGGCTAAATTTAAATCATAATTTTTAAAGAGCAACTGTCATCTCCATCCAATAGCGGCTCCTCCTCTGACCCCCCCCTGTTGACTCACCCACAGTCCTATTCACTTTAATGGGACGGCGAGGTGAGGGACGTGGCTGCAGCAGGTGAGTGATTGCCGGCTAACAGGCACTGCCATGATGGATCTGAAATGACAGGTGCTCTTTGAATATAAGGACTCATTCTTTAATATTTGCAAACAAAATGAGGTTTTCCTATTTAGAATAATAAGCTGCCAGGTTAGTGAAACAGCGATATCCGAACCGATTCAATCATACAGTTTGAAGTGTACATAGATTTGCAAAACCATGGGATAAAGGAATATTCCTGAAGTTTGTTTTATCTCATGGTTACTGTGAAATTGTGTGAATGCATCAATGCAGTGCATGTTAGCTCAGCTTGGATTCATTGAATGAGTTTACCAAAAATGTAAATATTGCAGAATATACAGCCTTGTGTTTCATAACTAAGCTCCATTTTATGCTGAATCAACAAAATTATTTAATGTATATTAAATACAAAACTTTAGATAGATTTTTACTCCAAAGACATTTTATTAAAATAAATTTGATCAAATAAATTAAAAAAAAAAAAAAATAATAATAATCCGATTTTAAATCGGACTTTAAAAAAAAATAAAAAAAAATCATTGATTTATATCTGCCCTGACTCGAGTCATTTAACTCCTAGAAAGACAGTTAGCCTTCAAGGCCTCATGCATTATCTGGGTATTCAGTCCATTCAGTTGAAAAAAAACCTGATAATTTTGGGTGTATGGGAGGCACAGGTGTAGTATAAAGCCTGCCAAAATCTGACAGGATGAAATATATGGCGACTGTACGCCGTTCTGAGCAGTACTTGCGTTTTGGGGTCATATGCTTTCATAGACATAAGGCCCTAAATGCGATTACTGCTTTGAACAGCACACAGCTGCCAAGTATTAGAACCTGTCATAAATTTTGAGCGGGCTGTGCCCCCCATGCATCCAGAGACCCTGGGAGTTTACACTTTACAGGCTCAACTGCTTGTTTGCATGATTCAATAGTAAGACCGAAGCCTAGCGGTGGAATGATGCTACAGAGAATAGCTTTAGAATCGTATACTTTGCCAGTGATTTTAGTGTTTAAGGAAACAGATGCTGTCTGCTTTGTCTGGCAACTGCCAGCCTCTCTGAATTTGTGTCAGTCAACCAGGCCAGGACTCCCTCTTGTTTGCATGAATTTGGATTGAAGTGGTTATCCTCATTTTTAGGGAAAATGTCATAACCTCTTTTAATCTACGAATCTTGAAAACTCCAAAGAAGTAGGTCGATGCTGTCCAACTCGGTTATAGAAAGCCATGATCATTCCACACGTTACTAGGTAGTAGTGCATGCAACATAGTTTAGTTGACTGAATAATTGTGCTATTACAACGTTATTTAGGTGATGCCTCTCTGTTTTACTGCAATTGTATATGGAAGCTGTAGTAAACTTGCAACTTGCACACAATTACTAGGTTATTTTAATGTATCTATGGTGTTTTTCTTATTAGGAGGACATGAGTTCACAACAGTTTCCCCGGCAAGGGGCCCCTATTCCCTCACCACAGATGGCGAGTAGTGGAGGCACTGTGGGGCAGAATATCCCTGGATCAGGTAATGTCTATCAATACATTTTCATCTTCTGTTTCATGCAAACCTTCAAATACTTTTCCTACACAGGAAATGTCCCTTATGTATGTCATCCTAATCTAAAATCCTGTAACTGCCATATTTTTAATCCAGGAGGTGAGGAAACAGCCCGTGATATGGAAAGCTTGTCCCGTGATCCCCTTACTGCTAATTCAGTTCTTTCTTCCCGAGATGACAAGCAGGAAGCTGTAGTTGTCAGACCTTACCCCCAGTTGCAGATGGTTCCACACCACACAGCGAGCCCTCTCACCATGACTGCTCAGTCCACTCATCTTCCTGCTGTTCCACTCTCCTTCTCTGAGGGAATTCTGAAGGTATGCACTTTTTAATTATTTTACTGGCCCATAAACTGTTTAGTCATCCAAAAAATTACTAATGATGTATTGTGCTTCTTTAATGGTCTTGCTGGATATTTGATTCTTGCACCTTAGAGAATTCTTATATCATTTTTATGTTTTTTTTAAATGTCAGATTCCATAATTTTGGAATGCCTCTTCGCATTTAAGATTTTATCATCTATTGCTCCAAAAGAAGTGTTTTCCTAGATTTTTTTTTTTTGATTTTTTTTATTTTCGTAGTCTTTTAGTTTTGTCTTTCAAATCCTTGTTGAAGGCAATTATATGAATATTTTGTTAAGGCATAAGTAGACTTTTAATGTCTTCCCACAGCAGCCACTGAAGCCCACTATACCCAGTCGCCCCATTGCACCAGCACCACCCTCTGCCCTGTCTGCTGTACCTAAAGTCTCTGGGCCAGTGACAGTCACCATGGAGAGTGGTCTTCCTCAGGCTTCTGCTATTCCTGTTGCCACCATCAGTGGACAGCAGGTCAGTGCCACACCCTAAATAGAAAAATAGTTATCTTGATGCTTTTTTATTTATTGTGGATTCTGAGCTTAATAACTGTCCTGTCATGGTAAAGGATTGTTAGTGGTCATCAAAAATATGGAAAACACTATCCTAGGGATACTAGCTGATTTTATTCTTACTGATTTTTATCTTCAGCAGTGTTTTATTAGCCATCTTGAGGCTAAGCACAATTGTTAATCTTTGTGTTTGAGTATAAAGAAACTGTATTATTAAATATACAGTTCTTTGCTTTCTTATACAAGCAAGCTGAGACAGCAAACAAACTAGACAAAACTGAGCAATACCGATGCTATTAGGATATAGAGACCTTTGCTAACTGATGAATTTAACAGGACTTCACGGCCATGATTCTTCAATGGATGGAACTTGGTTTCATGACTTCTGGGTTTGTATGACTTCATGACCTAAAGCTTCTTGTAGCAAACCCTTTATACGAAAACATAACTTGCAGCCCATTTGAAATACGGCATGTGTACAGTAGAGATGGGGGGCTGGGTCTGTGATTTAGAGAGACTGGCTGGTTCTGCACGGGGGGCAATTCAGCAGCTCTGCATTAAGCTCCCCAAAAACAGTACAATCTCCTTTGGAAATACCAACTAGTATGTAGTGCAAGGGCTTACCTGATTATACACATTGATTGGGTAGATCCAAGGATGACTGTACGGAGATTGTACAGTCAGATTGTAATGTGTATGGTGACCCTTACAATGATCCATCCCATCCGCGCAGCTGTATTCCAAAGCTCAGAGGTTGGTTATTCTTCATATTTGACTTGTGTTCTTTCTTTAGGGACACCCTAATAGTTTGCATCATATCATGGCTGCCACCAATGTCCAGATGTCCATCATCCGCAGCAGCGCTCCAGGGCCACCTCTACATATTGGAGCTTCTCATCTCCCCAGAGGTATTATCTCTTACCCCCACGTTGAATGATGGCTGCTTTCATGAACAATCGTGTGTGTGTGTGTGTGTGTTATTTATTTATGTTGTGTTTTTGTTTTTTTTAATGTGCTGTCCCAGTAATTCGGTTGGAATAAAGGATCCCCTTCCTAAAACAAAATAGTTTTGATTTCCATGTGCTTAAATTATTATAGATATAATCTATATTAACTTTTAAGCACTTGGAAATCTAATTTATATGCTTATTTCATTCATAGAAATTGAAGTTTAGGCTCCATATCATCATCCTGTTAGCTTATACAGAACAGGCAATCGCATTATTAGACTCCACTGGCTGCCTGCTTGACTCGGGTCAGGCATATTAAACAGGAAATCGGGATGACAGACTGAAGTTTGCACTTTCATCCACATTGGTTCACATTCAAGAAACTGGGTTGTTAGTAATGGTAAACTGTAAAGGCATCTTTTTTGGCCGTTAATTCAGCAATTGGCAGCGATACTATGCTGGACATTGTAGGTTTTTAAAATGAAAGCTTGCACCAAACTGCTAAATAATGAGCCTTGTTAACTATACAACATCTAGTACAGGATTTTGTTTCCCTCCCAGCTTCTCTTTAAATATGCATACTTACTATTTTATTTGCTATTAATGTGTTTAACCACTCCCGGACCGCCCATTGTATGTATGTGTGTGTGTATATATATGTATGTATGTGTGTGTGTGTGTGTGTGTGTGTGTGTGTGTGTGTATATATATATTTATATTTATTTTCATTTGTTACTTTAACGTTAAATACCCGGATTATGGCAGCGGCTAGCTGCCATAACCCCTGTAATTTTTTAAACCGTTGGCGATCCAGCGTCCGATTCTGGTAGTTTCCCCAATTTCCGGAGCCATCGGGAAAAGGGGAAACAACCCGATCCCCTGGAGCAATGGGTAGAAAGTCGAGTGAGGGCAAGATAGCCCCCACTCAACTCTGCCCTTGGAGGACCGGAGCGACGTCAAATGTCACTTCCGCCCTCCAGGCTAAAAGGGCCTATTTTTTTTTATTTTTATCTCCCCCCCCCCCCCCCCCCTTTTTTTTTTTTTTTTTTTTTTGCTACTAAGTGTAAATGTGAGATCTGATTTATTTATTTTTTTTTTTTTTTACCCCAGATCTCGCTTAGAAGAGGCCCTGTCCTGCTTATTTCTATTACAAGGGATGTTCACAGTCCTTGTCTTGGGAACAACCATGATCCAAAAAAATACATTTTTTATTTTTTTTTGAAGGGACAGTGTAAAAATTAAAAGTAACATAAATAAGAGAGAGGGGAAAAAAGAAAAATTGAAAGCACCCCGTGCATAAGCAAATGCATACGCAAATCGCACCCACGTATGTAAATGTGTTCAAACCACACATGTGAGAAATCACCATAATTGTTAGAGCAAGAGCAATAATTCTAGCGCTAGACCTCTAACTCTAAACGGGTAACCTGTAAACATTTTTAAAGCGTCGCCTATCTATCTATCTCTATCTATCTCTATCTATCTCTATCTATCTCTATCTATCTCTATCTATCTCTATCTATCTCTATCTATCTATCTATCTATCTATCTATCTAAGAGAGATATAAAATATGTCAATTGTTTGGGGTTTCTAAGTAAATTTTCTAGCAAAAAAAAATGCTGATTTTAACTTGTAAACAACAAATGTCGGAAATTGGCTTGCTCCTTAAAGTGTAAGTTCACCTTTACAGAAAAACGCACCCATCTCTTCTCAGTGTTCTTTGTTCCTAAGATTTTATCCCAATTCATGCCTTCTAGCAAGGTTCGTAGTTAAGGGAAGTTGGCTCTTTTGAAATTCAGTGTCTTTGTATTCCCCTTATGTTTCCTATTTGTGTGAAATGTTTTTTTTATACTGAAGCCAATTGACCTGTGATTGCTGTTTCCTAAATTGCCCCGTATTTCCACATCCATGATCAGTTCTGCATTAGTAATCAGTAGATCCAGTAACGCTTTGTTTCTAGTTGGTGCGTCTACCATCTGAACCATAAAATTGTCCTGCAAGACATTTAGGAAATGGTGAGCCTTAGACGAATGCCCAGTTTATGGATAATTAAAATCCCCCCATTATGATAACACTTCCCATCCTTGCTGCTAATCCAGCTTGTAATAGGAGATCCGTCTCCCCCTCCTCCCTCAGGTTAGGGGGCCTATAGCATACTCCCAGTATTTTCCCCTTAGCTTCATCCCTTTTGGAACTCTACCTATAAGGATTCCACCTCCTCCCTAGCTCCCTTAGTGATGTCATCTATCGCATTCACTTGCAAATTATTCTTGATATATAGGCATACCCCCCCCACTTTTTTTTTTTTTTTTCTTTTTTTTTTTTTTTTTTGACCCTCTCCATCTCTGCGATAAAGATGAATGTTTGCCAGCCAATCATGAGAGATGTTGAACAGGTCTCTGAAATTACCACAAAATCCAAATCCTCTCTAGTTCACCCATCTTGTCCGCCAGACTCCTGGCATTAGTGAACATGATGCGTAGTTTAGACCGGTCGCATACTATCCTCTTATTGGGTGTTCCAAGATTGCAACTAGGACTTGTCACTATACTTACCTTTTGGGTTTATGTGCTTTAGTCAACCTACCACTAATGCCTCCCTCTGGAATATGTTCTGCGCTGACGATCTCTACCTCTGGGTCCCCCCGCTCGCCTAGTTTAAAAACCACTCTAACTTTTTGGCCATCTTTACTCCCAGCTGATCTGTACACTCCTCCAGTTGCTTGTTTTGTTTAGCATCGTCTGAAAAGATTACATCTGCAGTACTAACTTGTAATGATTATTCTCCCTCCTCCCCCTCCCCCTTCCTCCTCCTTTTTTTTTTTTTTTTTTTAATCAACATTTTAACATCTGCTTATGTTCTGCACATTTCTCTTGCCATTACTTATACAACCACCTAAACGTAAATGAGTAGGCCATTATTACAGAAAACCCTTTTTATTTTCTCCCTTATCGTCTGCTCAATATACAATTTTGTGTTTTGTTATCTGTTCAATAAGTGCCAAAAATACCTGTTGACCTTGTCAGAAATTCAGAGCTGTCATGTTTCCGGTATTCACTTCCTGTGTTGCCTCAAGGAGAGAAATGCCTCATTTCCACTGAGCGGATCGGTTCGGGTCGGTACAGTTTGAATGGCCTAGAATGGTCCGGTCTATTCTGGTGAGCGTTTCCACTGCAAGTGGGACCACAAGGGGCCATACAGGGTTTAGAAAAAATGCCTCAGCATAGCACAGCAGAGGGTTTTCTGTCAGCCAATCAGTGGAATGTATCGTAGCTCCGCCCTAACTGAACTGTTCCATTTTCTATGGCCCCACATCTGAAGCAGGACCCTGAATGGAGTGGTACTGTTCGGTTGTATGGGCCGCTTTCATAATGGAAACGCCCAAAATAGCGTAGCGTACCAAACTGATCCGCTCGGTGGAAACGAGGCATAATTGGCCCTCCAAGTCTTTTTCTTGGTATTACTGAATGATTAGCCTTTTATGTTGTGGAGATCGGAGAGTTGTTTGGCAAGAGAAAACTGGGCAGGGCTGACATCACTTGGTCCACAAAAAAACCTATGTGTTGTCAGCATTTTCAGATGATAAACAGGTATTTTTCTGTACTTGCAGGGTATAGAAAAGGGATAAAACAAAGGGAAATGTGCATGCTTTGCTGAGATGTACTCTACGTGTGTGTGTAACGTAATGAGAATATTATAAAAATGTACCTTTTTTTTTTTTTTTTTTTTTTTTTTTTTTAACTGAAAAATTTTACAATTAAACATTGTCTCTTTCAAGGTATGCACCTTGTGATTGTACACAACACTCCTAGCAATTATTTCATAGCATCCCTGGAATATTGTTCAGAGCCTGCGAAGTGGCTCTTTGGACGTTAGGACACCATTTTGGTACTGTGGCTACTGTCCAAAGTGCCGCTATGCAGGCTCTGAACGCCATCCCACTTGAGAACTTCCAGGGATGCTAGGAAGAATGGAAAAATTGCTAGGAGCGTTGTGTACAATCACAAGGTGCATACCTTGAAAGAGACAATGTTCAATTGTAACCTTTTTCAAAAATGTTTAAAACATCATTCTAATTTTCTGGCTTTGAGAAAACTTAGCATGTGTCTGACCCTTGTCTTGCCATTCTTAATTTACTTTACTACTAGGGGCTGCAGCTGCTGCTGTAATGTCCAGTTCCAAGGTCACCACTGTCCTAAGACCAGCATCTGCTCAGATGCCTTCTGCTGCTGCCGCCCAGTCTGCAGCTCAGCATATCATCCATCCGCCTATTCAGGTTAGTTATATGCTAATGGCACAGGAAATTCTGCTGAAGAATGTTTTTTGATTGGAAACCTTTTTAAATGGCTATATCTTTCACATTTAATGATTTGTACATACTTGTTTTCGCAACGTGCTTTTTAATCGTCTTGAAAAACATTAACTTTACTTTTGCTTGTTACTGCAGTCTCGTCCTCCAGTAACTACAGCTACTTCAGTGACACCAGCTGTAGTAGCTACAGTGTCTGCTACTCGTGCACAGTCGCCAGTAATTACCACTACTCCTGCCCATGCTGCAGAGCCAGTACTGCGGTGAGTACACCTGGCACAGGACTTTTTTTTGTTTTTTACAAGATTTAAACCAGATGACAGAAAATATAACAAACATAACATTTTAATGTATTTTTCAGACCCACTCTGTCAATCCAGCAGCATCCACCTCCTGCAACCATCAGCATCCAAAGATCTGCCCAGGCTCGGGACACTGGAACTCGCATTACACTGCCTACCCATCCAGCATTGGGAGCTCAGAAGCAGCAGCTGCATGCAATGGCTCAGGTAATGTAAAACTTTTTGTGTTGTTCATACATCACACACACATGCACAGGGACAACATCAAGGTCTTAAACATTTGGGTAATTTTAATATGAATGAACAAAAATGCAGACCATTAAGGCCATCCGGAGGTACGGAATAGGTAGCTGAAGCTGTATGCTGAAGTTACGAAGTAATTCTGTAACTAGATATGCCCTGAGTGTTATCAATCAAGACATCACATCTCAATAACGATGAACAGTAGACTTGTTAAGTTGAACGGGAATTTATGATGTAAGTATGTAATCTGCATCGCTTGTTAGAATTGAGCCATGTTTGGGATGCTAGAATTCACATAACTCCCTGTCATTTATGAGCCCATAACTCATGATAACTAGTTATGTTGTCAGATGGTGTCAGAGCTTACACACAGTTAATGAGGTCACATTCTCCTCAAGTGATAGTGATTGGGTCTGGTGTTTGGCTTCTTGGGCCTAAGCACTGTATCGTTGGAGGAGGTCTCAAACTCCCCCATATCTGTAAACTCTAAGTATTTTACATGTCCAATGGAGTACTGGCAAAGTGCAGTAAAAGTGAGCATAAGTGGGTTTGGGATGTGCTTTGAAGAGAGGCTGTCCCTTTGCTCATTCAAAGTATCTTTAAAAGACTGCTATGGTGGTAGCATGCTCACATCATATAGAAAGATTTGCAGCTATTATATCTCTTCATCAGATTTTTCTTTATCGTACATCCCAGGACACACGGAATCTTCTTTGTCATTGTGATAGGGTCATGTTGCCACCTTCAGATAAACGGACACAGGCCCTAAAAACTGTCTCTTGGCCATACCCTTAGCCCTGAGACAAGGCTTCAGTTGTGTGTGTTGTGGTGTTTTTTTTTTTTTTGCGCTAGTGTCTTAAGTGATGGCCATGTCTGTGCAGTATCTGCAAGAAAACCTACCTAGCTTCTCAACTGTTCCATCTGGAAAAAGGAGACAGGATTTTCTGGATTTTATCCCTATGGCTTTTCATGGCTTAGAGGAATGGTTCCAGACCCTGAATTGGACACGCAGGGAAAGCCCTGTAATGTCAGCACGGGACATTGGGAGGTGGGGGCCTGCGACAGGAATGGTAAGTTCCTACCCCCCCCCCCCCCCCCCCCCCCTTTCCAGTTCACTTTCTCTAGTGAAGTAAAGGATTTTTTGTTACTCAGGCTGGGCTCGCAGTGAAAAGATGTTTGTTACAAAAAAAACGTTTGCTCAACAATACTCCCATGGAGAGCTCACACAGAAATGCAGTATACCTTTTCATGGATTTAGCAGTCTCTTATCACAGCAAGACCCTGATTTGGCCAGTGGATGAGGTCCTGGTATTTAAGGATGTCCACCTCCTGCAGTGTGTTCACCAAGGTCCTGGCTCTGCTTCTGGGTCTCTTGAGTACACGGGGTTTCCTTGTTCTAGGTTACATTAACAGCTTACTTCTGAGTGAGAAATTAACTTCTGTAATTGGCTGCTTTTCTGTAAGGAGTGGTTCCTGGTGCTGCACTGACAAAGTGGTTTTATGGCTTCCAATGTCCTTTTTGCCAAAGGTGGTCTCTTCTTTCCGCCTCAGCCACGACATTGTATTGCTGTCCTTCTGTCCTAAGCCTCAGATGCGGGGGGACAAGGCTTTTTGCACCTTGCAGCTAGTTTAGTCGCTAGTGTTTCCTGATAGCCCAAGGAAAAGTCACACAGCTTCAAAATCTACAATGTCTTGATGGATCTGTTCGCTTCTTTCTCAAAAGGAAAAGTTTAACCATTTTAGGTGATGCTTCATTCAACCAGAAGTGTGTCTACCTCCTGGGCTACTCTCCATCAAGCTTCAGTAGCTCAAGTTGTAAAGCTGCTACCTGGGCTTTGGTTCATACTTTTACCAAGTTTTACCATGCGGATGGTAGAGCTGCTGAGGATTCTATATTTTCTTGGTGTGTTTTGCAGGCTGTTGTGGAAGGCTCTAACCTATTCTGGTTTAGTTGTTTGGCGCTTGTTTTCATGTTGCCCTTCTCCCATATTCAGTGCTTTGGAACATCTTTGTCATAATGAAGATGATTTCCTTTGTCCTGGGATGTACAGTAAGGATTTTAACATTCAGATTTCACTGTAGATAATATCTGCTTAAGCATTTGTTTTTGTTTTTTTTTCACACATGCTTATGCAGGTATATCTTATTAATAATCGTAGTAATTTTAAAAATAATAATAAAAAATGATATTCTTTCATGGTAACATGGGGTGTAACATTAGGCAGACTAATTTCCTAATCGTGACTCCAAAGAATGTAAACATGTAATCAAAACAATAATGTTGTGTGTACAATAAGTGCAGTGTTTAAAGCATACAAAATGTAATCCAGAATTTCCTTTACAATATGCTTCATTTGAATTTCCTTGGTCTGTGACAAGTTAGCTTCATGGAGACCGTGCAAAATCCAGGAAGCCATAGAAACAAATAACTTTCATGCTTGCATGTCTGGACCAATGAGATGATAAAAATGAGTGGTTACTACGGGCTACTGCTCTTGCATGAATTCTCTTCACAATGTTTAAGTAACTTCAGTAATTTGCAGATATGTGATACTTTTTAATGGGAAGCTTCTTGGGTATATTTAAACTTAGGCTTCATGTACAAGGGACTTTTTTACAACCTTTCTGAATGATTTAACTTGACAGATGGTAACCGACGCTTAAAACATCAGTTTTACCCCGTTTACATGCTGCGTTTATTGGCTTTTTGCCGTGTTTGTGTTTTAGAAGCGTTTAAAAAAAGAAACGCCTGTAAACGAAACGCAGCTAAGCGCGAATTAACGTGTTTACATGTGTTACAGGCAATTGGCGTTTTCAAATGCCTCTGAACTTCCGTCCTAAAGGTATATTTTTGTGTTCCAAAAAATGCTTCTAAACGCAACTGCCTAGAAACGACTATAAACGACCCTCTGTACATGTACTGATAAGATAAAAAAAGAGGAGAGTTCAGGGACAGCTGAAAGAAATGCCCAAATGCTCCTACATGTCCATTTACCAGCAGCAGTGTGTACATGTTGGCCTTAGTATTTATTTAGCTAGGAGGATTAATTTGTAACAAAAGGCTTATTTACTTTCTCTTTGATAGAAGACTCTTTTTGGCACTGGCAATCCAGTAGCTGCAGCGACAGTGGCTCCAATTTTGGCAACGAACACCCTGCCCTCTGTGACAACGTCAGGTACAAATATTTTAATCACTTCATTTGGAACATATATGGTAAAATGGTTTGACTGTTGAACTTATTTTTTTTTTTTTTTTTCCAATCCATTTTCTTTGCTCCAATGTTGAGAATTCCATGCAAAGATTAGTTGAGAAAGTACTATAGCAAATTATCTGCTATTATTCTCTTAAGATGTGTGCTGGCTAGATAGACTTGGTGGTTTAATTCATTGTCCCAACAGTTATATTGGCAGTCTATTAAAAATTAAGCATTTCTGTATTTAAACCTATGAAAGTTTACCCATGAGTGAAATCTGACTTAGTTTAAGAATAATAAACTTTCCCAAGTTGTCTTCCAGGACAGCATATGAGATACAGGCTTATCCAACAGGAACATTAAATGCATCACCAAAGACATTTTAAAGGGAAGTCTTTCTGCCAAACCCATCTTTACCTACCTGGGTCCTCTGGGAGGAACTGGAAGGGTTCTCTGCTAGATGCCCTCCAGGACCCCTCCTCACTACAGGAAGGAGGTGGGTTTGTTCTCCTTCTGTGCTTGTCAAAGGCCTTGTCTGGAAGCAACACACCTGCTTGACTAATGCAACCATACAAGATCTCAATCTGGGTGTCTAGTTTGCATGCACTGTGTGGTGGGGGCTTGTGCAGCTGCTGCATTGGGAATGCAGCCTGGCTGTGTTCCTGTTTGCCCGGATGATGGCAGGCTTTAATTCTAGGCAGGGTGGCCTCATTTTCAGGCACCAGAGGCTCTGGTACTAAGTTTCGCTTTTGGTGGGAAGGGTCAGCTGGTGCCTTAATGGCTGTTCCACCCAGCAGCGGCTGTCAGGATGCCACAGGTGGGGGAACAAATACTGCTTTTTGGATTCTTTGATGCAGGCTGCAGCTCAGGCAGATACAGTCACCCATGAGACCAGCAACATCAACTTGCTTTTCACCTGTTTCCAGGATCTCACCTGGCCTATGATCTTTCACTTGGGGCCCCTTGGTGTTGGGTTTACTGTGGTAGGGCACTGTTGGGCTCTCCCTATCTAGGACATCTTAGAAGTTTAGGAATCCTGACTGGTTCACTTTAAAGCATACCAACTGAAAGAAGAGGAGAAATTTGCCAGTGCCTGTAGCAACCTCTACAGTGAAAGAAGAATTGGCCTCCACTTTCCAATTTTTAGGTCTCTCTTCGCAGGACTAAATCTTCTAAGGTTAAATGTCTTTAGAAGATGTGGACTAGTAGGCATCTGTCATTCAGGGGAAAGTGTGTTTGTGCTTATTAGTATGTATGATAGGTTAAAGCATAAATAAAGTCTAGAAAACTTGCCTCTCCAATGGTCTGATGTCCCATACTGCCCTCATCTACCTGCCTTTTTCTGGCTGCCAGGCTACAGCCATCTTCATTGGCAAGAACAGGGTGATGTCACTCCTGAGCATGTGCAAGAATTCAGTCAACCTGGCACATGGTATCTGTGCTGAAAAGTAAACTGAGCTGTGCTTGCACAGCTCAGTGTATATTCTAAAGAAAACTGCAGGCAGGTAGGTTTATTTTAATGCAGAGCAGACCTTGCGTGTCTCTTCTGCAATAAAACTCCAGCCTACTCCGTTTTGAAATGGCAGCAACAAGGGGTGTACACATGTTGTGAACATGATCCTTTGCTTTGAATATACAGTCTACATACAGCAATAGGAAGAATCAGAAGAATCTGAATTTAAATAGATGGCTTATTAAAACCCTTCAATTACCCCGTGACATTGGCCACACAGGCTTTAGGGCAGTGGTTCTCAACGCCTGTCCTCAGGACCCACTAACAGTCCCGGTTTTAAGTATTACCTTGAGGAGATGCAGACTAGAATATGGCAATCACTGAGCAGCAAATGATATCTCCTGTTTCAGTTATTTGGCAAACTTGGCCTGTTAGTGGGTCCTGAGGACAGGAGTTGAGAACCATTGCTTTAGGGGCTTGTGTATGTCCTCAGTTGACAAAGGCCTCACTAGGGTTTGGTCCCATTTTAACTTTTATATAGCATTTTTGGAATCAATCCTGTGTAACTGAGCTCCTATTTTCCGTTCTGGTTTCAATTTTTTTCCTGCAGTTAGTCTCCTGTCTTGGTTTTCTTTCTGCTGAGAATTGTAATATAATGGGATAAACCATATCTGTGTTATTTGTGGTTGACCCTGTAGAAAAAGAGGTCTCTGGACTCTGTGATACCTCGTCTGGTAAGTTCTTGCTAATTCTCTCATGCTGTCCTGGAAGACTATTTGGAAAATTCAGGGTTAGACTTGCTGGTAACTGTCTCTGTGGGTCTTTCAGGACAGCAGGATTCTGTGTTGTTTTTTTTTCTGTTTTGGATATGTTTTGTTCATGCAGTGTTCTTTGGTTCCTATTTAAAACTGACCGGTTCAGCAGAAGGACTTCCTTTTTAAAGTGTGTTTGGTGATGTTTTCTGTTGCTGTTGGAGTAGCCTATATTTCATATGCTGTCCTGGAAGACTCATGAAAATTGCATTACCAGTAAGTCTTAACTCCTGGGTTTTGCCTCTATCGCAGGTGTTTACAGGCCTGCAAGGTCTCAACATTTTTTTTTATTTACATTTTTGGAAGCCTGCTGTGCAAAAGAAAACAAACACTCCATGTAATATAAAAAATGAACACCTAAAAGTGCAAAGTATCACTGGTCCAATATGCAAAGAAAGGACCCCAGACTTTGACAGCTTTATGACGACACCTGTAGAGGAAAGGTGACACCTTTCTTGGTCCACTTAGCTGAATTCGGGGACACCATTCCTCGGGCCTAAGGGGACCTGCTAAAACTGGTCCAGCTAGGTACTATATTTGGGTTCCCCTAAATAGGAAAGTAATGTGGGTGATTCAGACTCATTGGCCTTGCATTCCCTTCATACTTTGAGGAGGCCAAAAAAGCTACACCATACAGTAAGTGAAAGTAAGGTGCTATACTGCTCAAATTAAGTGATAAAAAATAGTCCTAGGTTGCCAATGTGCAAGACACGGGCTAGGGTAATACCGTCTCTGCTAAAAGGTGTAGCCCAGGAAGCCAGTGTAATAAGGAAGCTTATTGAAGTGCTATGACCATGACTTTAAAATATTGTGGGCTTTTCACACCCAAAGTTGGGCACTCATGGGCAGCCACTCCAGAGGCACCAGAACTGCAGATCTGCCCTGTTTAGACAGCACTGGGCCAGGAGCATTCTTGCAGTTTCTGTAGCATTTCTGATAACCCAGGAATTCGTTCTTCCCTCCGTTGGAAAGGATGCCCTCATCAAACCAAGTGAAGCTCTCCAACCATCCCCCACAATGATCAGGGCATAGCAGGATTTCCTTTAAACTTGATCATAGCCAGGAGACAGATGCAATCTAAGTGGAACTTTAGTCAGAAAATGAAGTCCTGCTAGATCACTTCAGGCTGACCCTCTTTTGCAGGTATAGCTATGTAAAACATTAAACATGTCTATACTGTTTAAAATCCAGTAATACACGGTCTCACCCTGCTCTGCACATGCTCAGTTGCTCTCCATTTTTAGGCACTGAAGAATTTGTAGAAGGCAATCTGCTGACAGCCTTAAAGTGGTTGTACACCCTGTACAACCACTTTTACCTACAGGTAAGCCTATATGAAGTCTTACCTGTAGGTGTTTGAAATATCTCCTAAACCTCCACGTTTTAGGAGATATTTACTCTGATGGTCTACGGTGTATGCACTTTAGACAGGGCACATCATGCCGTCCCTAATAGGGGTCATGCTGTGACTGGCGGATCCCACGTGCCTGCGTAACGTCACATGACTCTGGCCAGTCAGAGTTTGTGGCCCCGGAAGGATGAGGGATTGAAGATGGACGCTCACTGCTAGTGGGGACAGCGATGACATCCCAGGCTTCGGTTTCAGGTAAGTGACACATAATGTGTGTGATGCACAGTAGTCCATTATGCTTTACCTTTGCAGGGAAATAAAGAGGAAGTAAAACCCACTAGGGTTTACTTCCTCATCAAAGTGGAATTAAACCCTCCTATCCTTTACAGCCAAGGAAGCTGCTTCTGTTTAATCTGCCATGGTGCTGCACATGTGATCAATTCTGACACCAGCTAATTGATGGGTTGACAGTTTGGTTGAGAGCACAAGCAAATGTAACAGTTATTGATCCTGGCATTCCAGGAATGTAGCTCTTTTGAAACCGTTAAATCAATAGGTTTCGTTTTGCTTTATGATTTACTGCTGTTCAGGGGCTCTGGGCTTCAGTAAAATGGCAGCCTCCAGCAAGACAAAACGGGAGCAATGCTGAAATCAATTTACAGAACACTGTAATTTTGGTAGCATAATTATTAATGTGGAATGTATGTTCCTTGCTAAAGAACATTTATTATATATTTTTTTTATCAAGTTGTTATGGGTAAAGTTCCGCTTTAAGACGCATTTTATTAGAAATATCGAGTATGCTACACACATTACGGTCATATTACAGGTCCCCACCAGATTAGTTTTCCTTATTTTATTTTCATTCGAATCTGAAAAGCACATCTTTCTTCCTTAGAGAGGGTGTTTTTACTTGCTTGTTATGGTATCCTGTGCTTGTTTGCTTAATACTGTCTTTTTCCCTTAACTGAATGCAGGCTCTGCACCTCACACACAAGTTCCCACCAGCACTATTGTTACTATGACAATGCCAACTCACTCTTCCCATGCTACAGCCGTGACTGCATCCAACATTCCTGTGGGTAAGTGACCATTTTCTAAGGCAGAAAAATATTTAGTTAGGTTGGAATTGCTTTAATAATGCATTTCTAGTGAGCACTTATTGGACATTTATTTATTTATGCGGTGAGGTGCGAAACTCGATTGTGGTTGAACAGTGCTTGTAAATCTGCTTCTTGGTGTTGCCCATACTATTTTTTTATTGAACCATTTTTAAAGCGGTGTGTTTGTGTTTTTGGTTTTTTTTTTTTTTTGTTTGTTTTTTTTTTTTTTTTTTGTACCTGCAAGGTAAAGGATGCATACTAGCACATTTTGTTAAACTTGCCTTAAAACTAAGTTCTTCCAGCGCTCTCATTTTCACCCGTCTTTTTCTTCCGGGTTGGCGGACTCCGGCTCGGTGACTGGCCGGAGCCACGACGATGTCACTCCCGCGCATGCCACTGTCCACGGCACAGTGGTTTCCTTCAGAGCGCACGTGCCAGTGATGTCACTGCCTGCATGTACACTAAATTATCTCCTAAATGTTGCTTGTTTACGAGATATTCACACTACCTATAGGTAAAAGCAAGAGATGGATGTTTACCTCCTCCTTTTTAAGACCAGGCTTTTTCTGGCACTTTATGTTTACAAGTTTAAATCAGTATTTTTTTCTAGCAGATTACATATAACCCCCAAACTTTTATGCACTTTTTTTTTTATTTTTATTTTTTATATAATTGACGTTTTTTATTGGGTTTTAATATTTTCAATACAAAAGGAATACGACATTTAGGAAGGGGGAGAAAAAAAGGGAAAAAAATAAAGATTGAAAGAGAAATAATAAAAACAGACTACTCTGGAAAGCGCATAGGCGACTCAAGTATCCGATAAGAAATAATGTCTGATAACATAGGTGGCTAAATTACAGCTCTGTAAGAAGTGAGAACATAGTGCTGAAAAAATAACAGTGAGAACATCTGCCAAGCATATCATTAGCACATTTTTTTTTTTTTTTCTCCTAAAAAATAAATAAATTAAAAAAAAAAAAAGTATAAAATAAGTCAGCTAGGCTCGTCTCTCCTGGGCTCTGAATGATCCACATTGTGTAGGGCAAGGGGAATCTCCGGAATCTATCCGAAGATACCAACACTCCTATATCGCCGTATGTCTGTCCACCCGGTTTGCCAGGCGAGCTGACATGGACTCCATAACCTCCACATCCTTAATTCTAGAATAAAGATCAGCTAATGTTGGGGGGTTTCGCTTTTTCCTGTGAGGGCCACTAAGCATCTAGCCGCCGTTAATATTTGTGTGGCCAGTTTGAGGGATATCCACCTCAAACAGCTGGTGGGGAAGCCCCTGGACCAACCGCCAGTAAGGTTGAAGAAATGGGGAGTTCCAGTAAGTGTGAAGTAACGTGCCCCGGTCTTGGAGACATCTCCAGCAGCGATCCGAGGCCGATGAGTATATAGCATGTAGGCAGGATGGTATCATGTGCGAAAGAGAAGTACCTTATATGTGTATTCTTTATAGAGCGTACATATAGAGGTCTTGGCTGCGCAGGACCATATAGTTTTCCATTGTTCAAGGGATAATGCCACTCCAAGATGTTCCTCCCCATTTACGCATGTAACTGTGCTTCCCCAAAGATACCATGTCATAAGAGTTTGAAATTTTATATATATCCAAGGTCAGTCCTTTCTGTGATGGACCAGACAAGATCAAAATTCGAATGGGGATGGTGTGGAGAATTGAAAGCTAGGGGTGAAGCTAAGTCCATAATGCCAAATTTGAAGGTAACCAAAGAAAGCGCTGCGAGGAAGCTCATGTTTAGTTCTAAGCTTGTCAAAGGATAATAAAACCCTAGTCACTGGATTCACTAATTGTCCATAATGAAAAAGGTTCTTCTGCAACCATGGTGAGCTCATCTGATAAGTTAAACTATCGGGTAGCTTAGGGTTGTAGAGGAAAGCCGTGACTAGGGAAGCCTCAGATTGAAGAGGGGTGATGCGATTCAGTTGTCTCCAGATATTACATAGCAGATTCATAGTATGCAGTAGGGAGGCGGAGGGAACATCCGCATTTGTGTTCCATAATAAATTGTTTGGGTGGGTGGGGGTTAACCATAGTTTGTCAATTTGGGCCAAGAGATTTATTGGCCGGAAGGGTAACCCAGGATGCTATAGCTCTCAATTGGGCAGCATAATAACGAAGGTGGTATGGGAAAGCTAGGCCACCCTCCTTTTTTTTCAAGAGGCGTAAAGTATTGAGAGGGGTATTCGATGTTTATAATTCCACGTGAAATTTAGAAGGTCTGTCTGAAATTCTCTAAGCTGTACAGATGGAATGGGCACTGGGAGAGTCATAAGGCAGTACAAGAGTTTAGGTAATATGGTCATTTTGACTGAGGAAATGCGTCCAAACCAGGAAATTGGATAGGGTCTCCATTTAGACAAGAGACCGGATAGATGCGAATAGAGGTCTGAAATTTGCATCATATAGGGATTTGTATCAGGAGGTGAGATGCACCCCCAGATACTTAACCAGTTGCCGACCGCCGCACACAGATGTACGTCGACAGAGCGGCACGGGCAGGCAAAAGGGCTTACCTGTACGTCCCTGCCTGCCCGCGGGCGGGGGGTCCGATCGGACCCCCCCCCCCCCCCCCCCCGGTGCCTGCGGCGGTCGGCAAATCTTCTCCGGCGATCGGTGAGGGGGACGCCATCCATTCGTGGCCCCCCCCTCGCGATCGCTCCCAGCCAATGGGATCATTTCCCTGCCTCTGTATTGTACACAGAGGCAGAGGAAATTATGTCATCTCTCCTCGGCTCGGTATTTTCCGTTCCGGGCCGAGGAGAGAAGACTGGAATGTAAGTGCACAAACACAACACAGTAGAACATGCCAGGCATACAAAACACCCCGATCCCCCCCCCCCAATCACCCCCCCCCCCCGTCACAAACTGACACCAAGCAGGTTTTTTTTTTTTCCCTGATTACTGCATAGTGTCAGTTTGTGACAGTTACAGTGTTGGGACAGTTAGTATTACCCCCCCTTTAGGTCTAGGGTACCCCCCTAACCCCCCCTAATAAACCCCCCGTCACCAGTGTCGCTAAGCGATCATTTTTCTGATCGCTGTATTAGTGTCACTGGTGACGCTAGTTAGGGACGTAAATATTTAGGTTCGCCGTCAGCGTTTTATAGCGACAGGGACCCCCATATACTATCTAATGTTTTAACCCCTTGATTGCCCCCTAGTTAACCCTTTCACCACTGATCACCGTATAACCATTACGGGTGACACTGGTTAGTTCGTTTATTTTTTATAGTATCAGGGCACCCGCCGTTTATTACCGAATAAAGGTTTAGCCCCCTGATCGCCCGGCGGTGATATGCGTCGCCCCAGGCAGCGTCAGATTAGCGCCAGTACCGCTAACACCCACGCACGCATCATACGCCTCCCTTAGTGGTATAGTATCTGTACGAATCAATATCTGATCCAATCAGATCTATACTAGCGTCCCCAGCAGTTTAGGGTTCCCAAAAACGCAGTGTTAGTGGGATCAGCCCAGATACCTGCTAGCACCTGCGTTTTGCCCCTCCGCCCAGCCCACCCAAGTGCAGTATCGATCGATCACTGTCACTTACAAAACACTAAACGCATAACTGCAGCGTTCGCAGAGTCAGGCCTGATCCCTGCGATCGCTAACAGTTTTCTTGGTAGCGTTTTGGTGAACTGGCAAGCACCAGCCCCAGGCAGTGTCGCGTTAGCGCCAGTACCGCTAACACCCACGCACGCACCGTACACCTCCCTTAGTGGTATAGTATCTGATCGGATCAATATCTGATCCGATCAGATCTATACTAGCGTCCCCAGCAGTTTAGGGTTCCCAAAAACGCAGTGTTAGCGAGATCAGCCCAGATACCTGCTAGCACCTGCGTTTTGCCCCTCCGCCCAGCCCACCCAAGTGCAGTATCGATCGATCACTGTCGCTTACAAAACACTAAACGCATAACTGCAGCGTTCGCAGAGTCAGGCCTGATCCCTGCGATCGCTAACAGTTTTTTTGGTAGCGTTTTGGTGAACTGGCAAGCACCAGCGGCCTAGTACACCCCGGTCGTAGTCAAACCAGCACTGCAGTAACACTTGGTGACGTGGCGAGTCCCATAAGTGCAGTTCAAGCTGGTGAGGTGGCAAGCACAAGTAGTGTCCCGCTGCCACCAAAAAGACAAACACAGGCCCGTCGTGCCCATAGTGCCCTTCCTGCTGCATTCGCCAATCCTAATTGCGAACCCACCGCTTCTGCAGCGCCCGTACTTCCCCCATTCACATCCCCAACCAAATGCAGTCGGCTGCATGAGAGGCATTTTCTTTATGTCCTCCCGAGTACCCCTACCCAACAAACCCCCCAAAAAAGATGTTGTGTCTGCAGCAAGTGCGGATATAGGCGTGACACCCGCTATTATTGTCCCTCCTGTCCTGACAATCCTGGTCTTTGCATTGGTGAATGTTTTGAACGCTACCATTCACTAGTTGAGTATTAGCGTAGGGTACAGCATTCCACAGACTAGGCACACTTTCACAGGGTCTCCCAAGATGCCATCGCATTTTGAGAGACCCGAACCTGGAACCGGTTACAGTTATAAAAGTTACAGTTACAAAAAAAGTGTAAAAAAAAAAAAAAAACACATACAAAAATATAAAATAAAAAAAAATAGTTGTCGTTTTATTGTGTTCTCTCTCTCTCTCTCTCTATTCTCTCTATTGTTCTGCTCTTTTTTACTGTATTCTATTCTGCGATGTTTTATTGTTATGTTTTATCATGTTTGCTTTTCAGGTATGCAATTTTTTATACTTTACCGTTTACTGTGCTTTATTGTTAACCATTTTTTTGTCTTCAGGTACGCCATTCACGACTTTGAGTGGTTATACCAGAATGATGCCTGCAGGTTTAGGTATCATCTTGGTATCATTCTTTTCAGCCAGCGGTCGGCTTTCATGTAAAAGCAATCCTAGCGGCTAATTAGCCTCTAGACTGCTTTTACAAGCCGTGGGAGGGAATGCCCCCCCCCCCAACGTCTTCCGTGTTTTTCTCTGGCTCTCCTGTCTCAACAGGGAACCTGAAAATGCAGCCGGTGATTCAGCCAGCTGACCATAGAGCTGATCAGAGACCAGAGTGGCTCCAAACATCTCTATGGCCTAAGAAACCGGAAGCTACGAGCATTTTATGACTTAGATTTCGCCGGATGTAAACAGCGCCATTGGGAAAGCATTTTAACACACCGATCTTGGTGTGGTCTGATGCTTTGAGGGCAGAGGAGAAATCTAGGGTCTAATAGACCCCAATTTTTTCAAAAAAGAGTACCTGTCACTACCTATTGCTATGATAGGGGATATTTACATTCCCTGAGATAACAATAAAAATGATTAAAAAAAAAAAAAAAATGAAAGGAACAGTTTAAAAATAAGATAAAAAAAAATAAGAATAATAAAGGAAAAAAAAAAAAAAAAAAAAAAAAAAAAGCACCCCTGTCCCCCCTGCTCTCGCGCTAAGGCGAACGCAAGCGTCGGTCTGGCGTCAAATGTAAACAGCAATTGCACCATGCATGTGAGGTATCACCGCGAACGTCAGATCGAGGGCAGTAATTTTAGCAGTAGACCTCCTCTGTAAATCTAAAGTGGTAACCTGTAAAGGCTTTTAAAGGCTTTTAAAAATGTATTTAGTTTGTCGCCACTGCACGTTTGTGCGCAATTTTAAAGCATGTCATGTTTGGTATCCATGTACTCGGCCTAAGATCATCTTTTTTATTTCATCAAACATTTGGGCAATATAGTGTGTTTTAGTGCATTAAAATTTAAAAAAGTGTGTTTTTTTTCCCCAAAAAAATGCGTTTGAAAAATCGCTGCGCAAATACTGTGTGAAAAAAAAAAAATGAAACACCCACCATTTTAATCTGTAGGGCATTTGCTTTAAAAAAATATATAATGTTTGGGGGTTCAAAGTAATTTTCTTGCAAAAAAAAATTATTTTTTTATGTAATCAAAAAGTGTCAGAAAGGGCTTTGTCTTCAAGTGGTTAGAAGAGTGGGTGATGTGTGACATAAGCTTCTAAATGTTGTGCATAAAATGCCAGGACAGTTCAAAACCCCTCCAAATGACCCCATTTTGGAAAGTAGACACCCCAAGCTATTTGCTGAGAGGCATGTCGAGTCCATGGAATATTTTATATTGTGACACAAGTTGCGGGAAAGAGACAATTTTTTATTTTTTTTTATTTATTTTTTGCGCAAAGTTGTCACTAAATGATATATTGCTCAAACATGCCATGGGAATATGTGAAATTACACCCCAAAATACATTCTGTTGCTTCTCCTGAGTACGGGGATACCACATGTGTGGGACTTTTTGGGAGCCTAGCCGCGTACGGGACCCCGAAAACCAAGCACCGCCTTCAGGCTTTCTAAGGCCGTAAATTTTTGATTTCACTCTTCACTGCCTATCACAGTTTCGGAGGCCATGGAATGCCCAGGTGGCAAAACCCCCCCCCCCCCAAATGACCCCATTTTGGAAATTAAACACCCCAAGCTATTTGCTGAGAGGTATAGTGAGTATTTTGCAGACCTCACTTTTTGTCACAAAGTTTTGAAAATGGAAAAAAGAAAAAAAAAATTTTTTTTTCTCGTCTTTCTTTTATTTTCAAAAACAAATGAGAGCTGCAAAATACTCACCATGCCTCTCAGCAAATAGCTTGGGGTGTCTACTTTCCAAAATGGGGTCATTTGGGGGGGTTTTATGCCATCTGGGCATTTTATGGCCTTCAAAACTGTGATAGGTAGTGAGGAGTAAAATCAAAAATGTACGCCCTTAGAAATCCAGAAGGCAGTGATTGGTTTTCGCGGCCCCGTACGCGGCTAGGCTCCCAAAAAGTCCCACACATGTGGTATCCCCATACTCAGGAGAAGCAGCTAAATGTATTTTGGGGTGCAATTCCACATATGCCCATGGCCTGTGTGAGCAATATATCATTTAGTGACAACTTTTTGTAATTTTTTTTTTTTTTTTTAGTCATTATTCAATCACTTGGGACAAAAAAATGAATATTCAATGGGCTCAACATGCCTCTCAGCAATTTCCTTGGGGTGTCTACTTTCCAAAATGGGGTCATTTGTGGGGGTTTTGTACTGCCCTGCCATTTTAGCACCTCAAGAAACGACATAGGCAGTCATAAATTAAAGGCTGTGTAAATTCAGGAAAATGTACCCTAGTTTGTAGGCGCTATAACTTTTGCGCAAACCAATAAATATACACTTATTGACATTTTTTTTACCAAAGACATGTGGCCGAATACATTTTGGCCTAAATGTATGACTAAAATTGAGTTTATTGGATTTTTTTTAGAACAAAAAGTAGAAAATATCATTTTTTTTCAAAATTTTCGGCCTTTTTCCGTGTATAGCGCAAAAAATAAAAACGGCAGAGGTGATCAAATACCATCAAAAGAAAGCTCTATTTGTGGGAAGAAAAGGACGCAAATTTCGTTTGGGTACAGCATTGCATGACCGCGCAATTAGCAGTTAAAGCGACGCAGTGCCAAATTGTAAAAAGTGCTCTGGTCAGGAAGGGGGTAAATCCTTCCGGGGCTGAAGTGGTTAATGGCATTAGATTTCCATGTAGGAACATTTTTTAGAAAGACTGTGTACTTCTGAGGGAGGCATATTAATCGGAAGGGCTTCCGATTAGCAGAGTTTACCTTATATCCCGACAAGGACCCAAATTCCTCCAGGAGTTTATAGAGATTAGGAAGGGTTGCGTTAGGGTTAGAAGTACGTTTATGAGCAAATAACGAAACTTTAAATTCACATCCCCTAACCGCTATACCATTAATGTTGGGGTCCTGTCGGCTCTGGGCCACCAGGGGTTCAATACACAGGGCGAAAAGCTGTAGAGAGAGCAAACATCCTTCCCTAGTCCCATTTGAGATGGGAAAGGAGGTTGATGTCGCAAAAGGTATTTTGATAGAAGCGGAAGAAGTTGCATATAGATGTCTAATCGCCCTGAGGAATGGACCCCCGAAAGCACAGATATTCGTGGGTAGAAAACATAAAGGGCCAGCTAAGCCTATCCAAGGCTTTCTCAGTGTCTAAACTGAGTAAGAACACTTAATTGTTTTTGTCGATTATGTCTATTAAATTGATGACTCTTCTAGTATTCTCTCCTGCCTGGCATCCTGGAACAAAACCCACCTGATCTTTATGGATCCAGGATGGGAGGACCACATTTAAACAGAGGGATAGTTTCGTAAAGATTTTCAGATCTGAATTCAATAAAGCTATAGGCCTATAATTCCCACACAGTGTGTGGTCCTTATCAGGCTTGGGTATAAGCGTTTGATGAAAAGTCTGCATGTTCCGTGGGATGTGGGAGTAGGCTGGCAGAAAAGTCTTATAATATTCATAAGGAAGGCCTGTTGGGGCCTGGGGCCTTGCTGTTTGGCAGGAGCTTCAAAGTCTCGGAAATCTCCTCTGCAGTGATCGGAGAGTTGAGAGACTGTAAAGCTTCTGCTGGTAGGGTGGCCACCCCACTGCCCGTGAGGTAAGCTCACACACTATCAGTGAAACTGTCATTGGTTGGTAAGTGCGTTATGGAGGGGTTATTGTAGTGATCTGAAAAGTAACCCCAAAATAATTGGGCAATATGGTCGGGGTGAGAGTTGAAGGGTCCCGGAGGGCCTGGGAGGGCGAGGCATAAGTTTGTTCCATGAGGTTAGATGCTAATAGGGTGTGGACTTTATTGCCCTTATCATAGTATATCTGACGTAATCTTTCAAGGGCTTTTTCAACATTGCCCATGTCTCTTGAGGATTGCTTGTAGGCGTATTAATTTCTCTTAGACGGATTGAGGACGAGGATGTAAGCTTGGATTCTAAATCCCAAAGTCTCTGTGCAGTGTCTCAGTTGCTTGGTGTTCTTCCAGGTAGTTGAGATAGCTGACTTGTGTGCCTCCCAGAGGGTTCCTACGGACATCTCTGGGTCACTATTCTCTACAAAGTACAGTTTTTTTTTTAAAGCATTATCTAACTCCTGCCTAGTTGCAACATCTTTCAGAAGAAAGTCATTAAGCCACCAGTGGCAGCGTTTGACCCTGGAGGCTTCTAATTTAAGCTTTAGAAGGATCGGGGCATGGTCCGACCAGGACATGGGCAGAATATCTACTTTAGCGAGTGCCCGCAGTAAGGGGTGTTTATGAAAATGTAGTCTAACCGGGGATGTGTACGAAATGGGTGTGGAGTATTGACGCTCTGTTGGGTGAGCCACGCGCCATCCATTTAACAGAGCGAACTTGCGAGTGACCTCATGAATCTTTAGGGACTGTCTAAAGAGCCGTGGGGAAGATACATTTTTTATTTATTTTTTTATTTTTTTTTTTAGAAAGGGATGTCCTATCCAATGCCAGGGAGAAAGGGAGATTGAGTCCCCTCCCACGGCTAAGGAGTGTGTAGTTCTAAATGGGCGGTTGTAAACCTTAGATACAAAGGACATCTGATTCGCATTTGGAGCATAAATGTTACAGAAAGTTTTTTCTGATTGTTGCCACTTGCCACTAGGAGCCAAAAACCGTCCTTGGGGATCAGAATAGGAGGACGTGGGTAGATGCAAACGCCAGAGTACCTCTTTTATTAAAATGTGTTTCTTGTACAAAGATTACCTCTGCCCCAGAAGCTCTGAATCTCCTCAGTGCCAACTGCCTTCTGAAGTTCGAGCTAAGACCATTAACATTTATGTGAATAAACCTGTACCATGATGAGGTCAGGGTGGTGAGCATGGAGTATTGTGGAAACGTGTTGGAGTGCAGTATACTTGTCTATCCCGGGAGCCCAGACAGGTAGCAATCGTACATGGAAAGAGACGCGAGGAGCTGTAAAAAAGTAGAGGGGGGGAAAAAACCCTCAAACATCAAAAACATGGAAAAATCAGTTTTCAGACCAGATAATGGAGGATAATGTCAGACAACGAGTGTCAACTGCTATCTATGATCCGGGACCTGCTAAAGAAAAAAAAAAAAAAACGCTAATTCGCTAAAAAAAAAACTACCATAAAGCTAGGAGACTATACTATTCAAATAAAGAACAACAAATACATACAGTCACTAACTTGTATGATAAGTTAGTCACGGGAGTGCCCAGGCCACAGGGCCTGGACACCGACAGACCTGCCAAAAAAAACATGCAGTCCAGGAGGGGTGATGACCATCCCCTGTGGTAAAGGAACTAATCGGGGGAGAGAGTAAATCAGTCAATGCATATAAGGACTTCGACAACAGGTAAACTTGCAAAGACAAATTATTCTCTGTTTCGGCCTGTTGACTGTAAAAGGCGATCAATAAGGGCATCATCAACCGTGAGAGTTCCTCAGGCTGGTCGCTGCTTGGGATTCTTGCAGGGAGAATCAGGAGGCCGTCCCCTCCTCTTCACAGGAACCCTTTGCCAGCCTGTCGATGGAGGAGGAGGGGGGGGTGATATCCCAACCTGGGAGGTCCGGAGTGGGGATGTTCAGAGTCTCTCAAAAAAAGCGGATGTCCTCAAGGACCCGAAGGGCTGCCGTCTTCCCATTATGCGTAGCTGTCAAGCTAAAGGGGAAACCCCAGCGATAAGTGATGGCCTTATTCTGTAAGGTGCGGAGGAGCGGTTGAAGCGACCTATGCTACTGAAGGGTGATCCAGGATAAATCAGGAAATAATTGAATTGGAGTGCCATCAACAAGGATAGGTTTAATCATTCGGGCTTTGCGCATAATGTCCTCCTTTAGCGGGAACGAGTGCACTCTGCAGATGACATCTCTGGGTTTGGATGCTTGGTCTTTAGGCTTCAAAGCTCTGTGGACCTTGTCCATTTCAATATGTGTGGAGGCTGGGACTCCTAGTAAATTGTTGAAAATAGTCTGGAGGACAGTTCGCAGATCCTCCGGGCCATTGGACTCTGGGAGGGCCCCGAACCCTGATATTGTTACGGTTGCGATTATCTAGGTCCTCCATATGGCGTTGCATATCATGGAGCATAAAATGGTCGTCTGTCTGTTGGGATTGAACCCAGTGGATTGTAAGCTTGGTAGATTAACAATGCAAATAAAGTGCAGCGCTGGGTCAGTGCAAAAAAAATACCCTGAAGAAGGGTCTTTTGGATTGCACATTTCATTGCACATTTGCACTTTATCTGACACCTGACATTTTATGTTCAGGATCATTTTTTGCACTGACCCAGCGCTGCACTTTGTTATTTGCATTGTTATCTGGTGCCCAATATCTGGGTTATAGTGTACAGCTGCAGGTTACTTCAATTATTTACTAAGCGCAGATATTTTATATTTAAGTTTAATGGATTGCAAATCTTCATCCAGGTCCTCCACCTGAGTGGCCAACTGATGAAAGTGCGCTTGCAATGTTATAATCTCACTGTGGCAGGCTTTTTTAACCTCAGAGATCAGCAGCTTAAAGTCATCCTTGGTCGGTAGTGAGTGAAGTTGCTCCCTCCAGGAGACGAATTAATTGGAAGTGAGGATGGAAAGAATTCTGGGCATAGCCTGATGGCGGGCTATAGCCTGTGATGGGGAGGCCAACGGCTCAAACCACTCTCTCTGGTCCTCCAATTGTGTAGATGGCACTGGGAGCAGATGAGGTTCAGGTGAGGGAACAGGAGAGGGCTAGGGCTCCGGGTGGACTGCAGCTAGGCAGGTGGTGCTGGGCTCAAGTGAGCGAAGCTGTCTCTGTGGCTTTGGAGAGCCTGGGACAGAAGATGGCGTCAGAAGCCGGGGGCGATCAGCCGCGGCAGGGATTGTGGACGGACAAATTGGGGAGGAGGGGGGAGTCCCCAGTGCTGGAATGATGGGAGGGCTGCCTCGGAGGAAGAGAGAATCATGTCCAGGGTCCTTAGAAGGTGAGGGGGCTGGC